>JAUCMX010000003.1:31932873-31955373 GCA_033459395.1 Hemibagrus guttatus
CTCTACCTCTCTCTCTCTCACACTCGCAGTGATAGGAGGTAAGGAGCGACAGAGCGGGACAGTCAGCGTGAGGACGAGAGGAGGGAAACAGCTGGGGCAGAGGTCACTGGAGGAAGTGATGACATCATTGACAGAGCTTCGAGAGACTCGCAGTAACCGGGAGCATTTCTGAGAAAACACACCTGTGTTTACAGAAGAAGGAAAACTCACCTGAACAGAGGAGTGTGTTTGTGTGTGTGAGAGAAGGAGAGAGAGATCCTGTCGTACTTGCTTGTGTGATATTTATAATAAAATCATGTCCTTTGGTAACGTCGTCTTGTGCTTTCTGTTGTGTGTGTGTGTGTGTGTGTGTGTGTGTGTGTGTGTGTGTGAGAGACGCTGGGTTTTCATGGCTGCTCGGTGTGGTTCTCTTTCCCTCCTGCTAAAAATAATAGCTGGTGAACTTTAGGTGACCTGCAGCTCCGGAGAAAGAATCGCTTCTTTTGTGTGTGTGTGTGTGTGTGTGTGTGTGTGTGAGATGGCTATCGTGAAGCTCTTTCCTGAAATCAGAAGAGGCACAAACTGACCACAGAGTCATCCTAAAGAAGAAAGTAAGAACATTGTGTGTGTGTGTGTGTATGAATTGGGACAAAATCTAGAATGTTGATGTAGCAAGGGGTGTAACATCAGTGCGCACACACACTCTAGCTGAATTCTCCCTCTGTGTTCAATCCGTCATGTGGAAAAACCAGACTTTGAACCTTTCTCACCTTTCTGTCAAGAAAATCTGCTTGGCTCTGTGTGTGTGCATGCCCCATCCCTGAGACCTGAGTGTTTGTTGTGTCTTTGTCCCTGTACTATTGCACTATTGTGTTTTGACCTCGTCTAGTCTAGTCTTGTGTGTGTGTGTGTGTGTGTGTGTGTGTGTGTGTTCTGTGTCCCTGTCTGAATTGAGTGTGTGTGTGGTCTTACTATAGTTTTTGTCTGTGTTCTCATCCTATCTTGTGTGTGTGTGTGTGTGTTCTGACCCTGTTGTCTGACAGTGATTGTGTGTGTGTGTGTGTATATGTGTGTTAAGCGTCCCTGTCTCAATTAAGTGTGTGTGTGTGTGTGTGTGTGTGTGGTCTGACTGTATATTGTTGTTGTTGTTGTGTGTGTGTGTGTGTGTGTGTGTGTGTGTGTGTGTGTGTGAGTGTGTTCTGACCCTGTCTGCTTTTTTCTGACCTTGTTGTCTGACAGTGACTGTGTGTGTGTGTGTTCTGTGTCCCTGTCCCTGTCTGAAGTGTGTGTTTGTGTGTTCTGTGTCCCTCTCTGTAAGACCTGTGTGTGTGTGTGTGTGTGTGTGTGTGTGTGTGTGTGTGTGTGTGTGTGTGCGCAGGTTCATATTCTGACCCTGGCTGAGATGTGTGTTGTCCTTGTCTGAGGACTGTGTGTGTGTGTGTCACTCTGAGTGACTCTGATTGTTTCCAGTCCACTGCTTTCTCCCAATTAGAGAAACGCGTGTTTCCTGTTTTCATGAACACACACACACTTGTACTCTTTATTCCACTTCTTCCAATTTTAGTCATCTCTCTCACCCCCCCTCCTCGTCCACCCCTCCTCCTCGTCCACCCCCATTCCTTTAGTGATATAATCTGTTTTCCGCTCATTAATAGTCCCTGACTTGATACACGCTCTGCTTCAGTAACCATGGCAACCGTCTTCTCCTACTGAATTCAAACGGTTATAAACGCAATATAAAGTCAGTAGTAACCTAATAATATCTGATTATCTAGTAAAATATTCTGAATCTGATCTAATGTGTCCCAAAAAAAAAAAAAAAAACACAGACAGAAAGTCAGTCACGGTCCAATTCTTTGGGAATATTTTCCACCAGTCCTTCCGCCATTTTATTCTTCTACTTCAAAGTTTGGAGATTTGGTTCTGTCCCAAACGCTAACAGCTATTTTGGCTCCATCCTAAATGCTCAAGCTTTGCGTCTAGTTAGTGTTCCTAAAGCAGCTTGGAAATCTCTAGTCTTCTTGCTATTTATACTACACACAATTAGCTAGAATGTCGGCCATGTTGGTTCTAGTAAGCTGTTCTCAGAAGGATCTTTGGCTCTGTCCTAAATGCTAGATCATTTAGTCAGTGTAGTTTCTACCATATCAGCCATTTTGGTTCCTGCCCAAATGTTGAAGTCTAGTTAGTGAGTGGGGTTTTTTTTTTCTCTGTCCCAAACGGCTGAATTCTCAAGAACTCCTTAATGTTCCTGCCACCATGTTGGTTTCATCCCAGATGCTCAGAGTTTATGACTAGTTCCTAAAGCTAGATTATGAACATGATTAGCTTGTATTCTTTCTGGAACGTCTGCCATTTTGGTTTTGACTGAAACGGAAGAAAGATCAGAATAATCTTCCAGTTCCTGCTAGAACGTTAACCTAATATAAGAGAAATGTCTTGATAGTAGATTTTTTTTGGCTTTGTCAAAGTGTTCTTGTTAAACCACCTGCCGCTTTTAATTCCATCCCACACGCTAACTAGTTATCTGGACCGAGAAGGTCTGCCATTTTGGCTCTGTTCTAAATGCTAGAACTCACAACTAGTGAATGTTCTAAAAAACAAAATATTTCACGATTGAATGGAAGCCTGTGTGTGTCATTTGGGACACAGTTAAGGGGAACTACACAGTGTGTGTGTGTGTGTGTGTGTGTGTGTCCTGCACTACAAAGCTTTACGCCACGTTGTTATTGGAGGGAGATAAACGGACGCCTTCATGCTCACTGACTGGCCATCAAGTGAACAAGATAAAGGGTCACTGCCCAAATATAGTCCCCTAAGGGCAAACACTGCCCTTCCCTTCCTGCCCCCCTCTTCTTCTTTTTTTAACTCCTCTGTAAAAATAAACTGACCACAAAGCTAAAATAAGCGGCTGAAACAATAAGTGGGGCTGTTTGGCATTCCACACCAGCCTGTGACCCTGTTAGTCTTTAGGGAATTGAGATACAGCCCGAAGTGTGGGTGTTTGGTGGAGAGAAGGTCATAAAACAGTGGTTAGAGTGTGTTTCATAAAACACGTGTGTATTTTGGAGATGTTCAGGGTTTGTACAGCCTGAGCAGAACTGGACATGTTTCAATCCTCCGGTCGAGTATGTGTGCGCTTTATTTTGTTTGTTTGTTTTTTTTGTTTTTAAGTGTCCGTTTTAACTGAGGTTCTGTTTGGTCTGGCTCGCGGTCAAAACATCAAGAGGCAGATATTTGGGCTCTGTCCCAAATGCCAGAACTCACCAAGACCTACATGGTGTTCTAGCTAATAGTCAGACTCTCCGGCTGTGTCCCAAATGGCAGAATTTACCATTAATTAGTATTATGTCTTTTGAACCCTTTGAGGCGTTCCTAGTGCACTTTGTAGGTTGCCTTGCTTTGAATGCACATTATATCCAATTTTATAGTAATTTTTCCCCCTTTTATTAGATCGGAGACTAAGTCCTATAGAGTGTGGTGTGTATTGAAAGGCACTCTGCTGTTTCTAGGGCACTTGATTTTGTGTTTAGGGAACGAGTGAAGGGTTTATTGCTGGAGAAGGGAACTTGTAACTCTGAGATCATCTCAGACGACCTGAATTTCCACCCAGCGCTCTCTCTCTCTCTCTCTCTCTCTCTCTCTCTCTCTCTCTCTCTCTCTCTCTCTCTCTCCGCAGCCAGGATCTGAGAGTAAACAATTGGAAGTGCAGACGGGTTTAGTGCAAGAGAACAGATGGCGAATTGAGACAGTGCACGTTTGGAGAGAGGGGGGAAAAAGTTGCTGATTATTTTATTTATTTATTTATTTTTTTCAAAAGGTCTGATGAATATTTACAATCAGCGAGCATCAGCCAGGGAGCTAACCAGCGACAAAGCGGTAAAGTACACACTCAGAATAACTGAGGTTAATCTGCTTCAGCGGAAAAGATGCAATGTTTTAAAAGAACACATACACACTGTAGTGCCCTAGATAGGGGACAGAACATCTCCAAGTTCAAACAAAGGCTAAGAGAGCGATGAAAACTGATAGAACTCAAGTTTCTCTGTTCTAAACACTAGAATTCAGCACTATGTACTGTTCTTCCTGAATAGTCAGCCATTTTGGCTCTGTCCCAAACACTAGAATTCAGTAACAAAATATTTGGTTCATTCTCAAATGCTAGGATTTAGTACTAAGTAGTATTCTTGCTAATAATCAGACATTTGGGCTCTGTCCCAAACACTAAAATTCAATAAAAATTATTTGGTTCCATCCCAAACAGTAAACTACTTAGTGTTCTTAATCATCGGCAGACATTTTATCTCAAAATGCCAGAATTTCTAACTAGTTAGTCTTTTACATGTCGTTTTCAAGGGCAAGATTCAAGGTGAATACTCACCATAAAATCAAGATTTGCACTGGATGTGACTAGGTGCCCTACAGAGTTCATATTGGCTCTAAATGATCAAGAACACTGGCATTTGTGATGGAACCCAAACATCTTGGGTAGTTTTAACTAACAGTCTGACATTTTGGCTCGGTCCCAAATACTAGAAACTAGTTAGTGTACTTCGAAAACATTGTGGTTTTGTCCCAGAAGTTAGACTCCACCACTAGTTAGCCTGCTTAGTGATAGTTAGACTTTTTGGTTCTGTCCCAAATGCTAAAATTCAGCACTAACAAAATTGTTTCATCTTAAATTCTAGAAATCATCTAGAAATCTCGTTAGTGTTCCCAAGGCAGGTAGATTCAGGATTCAGGGATTGTTCCAAATGACAGAATTCATAACTAGTTAGTGTTCTTACTTCACTACCTGCCATTAACACAGTTTTGGTTCCATTCCTTAGTAGAATGTCGGCCATTTTGACTCCATCCTAAATGCTAGAATCTGCAGTGAGGGAAAGTTCTTGAAGTTTACTAGTATATGGGACGTTCTTGTAAGGATTAAGTCATGATTTGAGACACGCTCAAGTGTTCGGCTTGCCGTAAGAGAAAAACGGAGCGCTCTTTGACTCCTACAGCATCAGTCATGCAAACAGTGTGCACTCTTAATCTCTTAGCTAACCATGATGTTATGGAGTTCTTCCAGCTGTGCTCTGGACTCTCTACCTGCTCTCTCTACACTTAATCTCTCTTTCATCATGTATCTTGATCTCATTCAGTCAGTTGCTTCAGCGTGGCCTTTATTTACGCCACCGCTATCATCCATCTGCTGATAAAAGCAAATCATCTCGGTCACGTTCCAAACCCGACGTCCATCTCAACATCCTTTTCCATGTCGGAAAAACCGGCTGATGCTGGAGACTCCTTCCGTTCAGAACAACCAATCAGATTTGAGGATTCAACAGCGCTGTGGCCTAAAAATCAATCACCTGCTGATGTCACGCAGCTTCACGTCTCCTCAGTTTCGATGTTTCTGGGCTAATTTTAGCTAACAGAGATAAGATGGGACTGAACTGCAAGGAGTAAAGTGATAAACTTATCTCGATCCTCCAAAGGCCAAAGATCAGACGAAGATCATCAGCAATGTCTGCAAAAAAACAGCTTGAAAAGTTGTGAGAAATATCTTGAGAAATATCTTTCTAACACAAGATAATATCTTTTAGAACACTCGACTATAGCATCCGAAGACAAAAACTAGAAATAAATAAGAAATTCTAAAGTGAGTGCTTGATGTTTAATATAGCAAACATAGCTAGCTTAAAGCTTGTGAATGATTACAACACATGAAAATTTGTGAATGAAAAAATACCTGACTGAAAAAGGCTGAAATCTGAAATAAATAAATAAATAAATAAATAAAATGGCTAAAGAATTAAACACAAAAAGCTAAATAAGAAAAATTTGTAGCTTAAAATGTGCAACTAATTAATATATAACGCTTCTAAGCTGAAATTCGAACTTATATAGCTTAGACTTTTGATCAAAACAACAATTTTTAGCCTAAATTACTTCAGAAATGATCACTTATAAGCTAAAAAAAAAGAATAAGATGGAAAATTTTTTGTTAAACATTGGTGTAAAACTGACATTTTAACACGGCAAACTTTGTCATTTATAACTTATCGAAGTTTAAATATGTCATGTGTAATGCTCATAAAGTACCATTTATAACTTGTGCAAGTAATACTTTATGTTGAAATTACAACTTTTAACTTACAAAGCAAAAGAAAATTGCAGTAAAATTTGCAGTAATTATTCTGCAGAAATTGGTTATTTGAGAATATAAGAAAATTGTGTACTTACTTCCATTTACATAATAATAATAATAATAATAATAATAATAATAATAATAATAATAATAAATAATCCTCATAAACTGAAACTATAACAGATAGTTTTTTAAATAATTTGCATTCTATATAATAATCTGCTTATGTTGAAATTAGAACTTTTAACTTCATACTTCAACTTCAACTTATAACTTCGTAAACTAAAACTTATCAATTAAAAACCTGTAGTAATTTCACTGCTGTTATTCGCTGTGTAATGTAAAATATTACTTCTTATACATTATACCTGATGCTCAAAAGCTGAAGTTTTACTTGCAATTTGCATCATTTTCTAATTTATAACTATATAAATTAAGCAAAAAAAGTTGTATACTAAATTACAAATACATCACGTTATAAATAGTAGCTCAGAATTTATAACTTTATGATCATTTATGTTCAAAACGATAATACATAATGTTAAAACTAAAATATATTTTTAAAATATTTTATAGCTTTGTAACATAAAAAATTCTGTAATTTATGCCTTAGGAAGTTTAATTTCAAATATGTCACGTGTAATAAATAGAAGCTTAGAACTTATAACTTTATAATCATCTATGTTCAAAACAGTAATAACCTGAATTTACAACCTAGAACTTATATTTTATAGCTTTATAACATACAAAATTCTGTAATTTATTACTTAGGAAGATTAATTACAAATATGTCATATATAATGCTTGTAAACTTTTGTTTTAACTCATGCAACTTATATGTTATAGTAAAATTACAACTTTTAACTTGTATAACTTAATAACATAACTTACTAAGCAAAAAAAAAAAAAACTACTCGTAAATTTTACTGAGAAAGAATTGTGTACCTATACTCAATACATAAAGCATGTGAAACTAAAATTCTAACTTCAAAATTTTTAGTTTTAGCTTTATAACATAAAACCTAAGAAACAAAACAAAAATAAATCTATGTAGCAAGCATCAGGAGAATGTTTGGAAAATGTAAAGCTTGTAAACTGACACTATAACTTGACAAAATTCAACAAAATTCAAGCTTATAATTCTGTAAGGTATAACTTTAAGGAAGCTTAAATACAGATACATCACATGTTCCTAATGTTCCTGATAAAATGGTCGTTTTATCTTATTTTTTTAACTTAAAACTTATGTTGAAATGCCAAGTTTTAACTCCTGTAAATGACTTGATATTAAAAATTTACAGATCAAATAAAAAAGCTTGATATCAAAGTTCTAGCTTCTAACTTGTATCATTTATAAGAAAAAAAATGCAGTAATTTCACTGCTGCTGCATGCTGGGTAATGTGAAAGAGATGTGTTTATTTACTTCCTGTGTATAATACACAACAGAGTGGAATTCTCACTACTGACTTATTTAGATTTATCATTTATGACTTATGATGAAAAAAATAACATCACAAATACATCACGTGTAACTTGTAGCTTATGTTAAAATTATGACTTTTAACTTATTTAACTTTAACTTTGTAAGCTATAACTGAATGTCTTCTTATATGCTCTCTCTAATGCTCTCAAATGGCTTAAATCTTCTCGGAATAACAACTTGTAACCTCTAAAAGTTTATAAATGATCTGTTATGCACAGTAAAGTATGCTATGCAGTGTGTACTGTCAGAAACTGTGCTAATATTTTGTGAAATGTTATTAAAGTTCAGTAATGGAATCAGAACAATATCTTTTCATCTAGATCCTGGAAATTCCTCACCGTCTGTGGAATATTTAACTTTTTTTCTGTGTTAATAAAGTTAATGTGTGAGCGATTAAAGCAGGAAGTTTTGGTATCTTGGTATTAGTTAGGCTGAAAGGGTTAATGACTCGGCAAGCATGATATGAAGAGACACTAGTGGAATATAATATTTAAACTAGAAACTAGGAAGTAAGGAAGGATGGATAGATAGATAGATAGATAGATAGATAGATAGATAGATAGATAGATAGATAGATAGATAGATAGATAGATAGATAGATGGAGGAAATAAATAAATAAAGAAAGAAAGAATGTTAGAAAAGAAATAAAAGAAGGAAGGTTAGAGAGGATGGAAAGAAAGAAGGAGGGAAAGAAAGAAAGAAGTGAAGGAAGGAAGAAAGGATATAAAAGGAAGGAAGGAAGAACAGAAAAGAAAGAACGATTAAAGGATAGAAAAGAAAGAAAGATTAAAGGATAGAAAAGAAAGGAAGAAGAATGAGAGAAAGAAAGATAGATAGAAAAGAAAGAAGGGAAAGAAAGAAAGAGAAAGAAAGGAAGGAAGGAAGGAAGGAAGGAAGGAAGGAAGAAGAATAGAAAAGAGAAAGATTAAAGGATAGAAAATAAAGAAATAAGAATAGGAAAGTGAAAAAGAAAGAAAGAAAGAAAGAAAGAAAGAAAGAAAGAAAGGAAAGAAAGAAAGAAAGGAAGGAAGAATAGAAAAGAGAAAAATTAAAAGATAGAAAAGAAAGAAGAATAAGAGAAAGAAAGATAGATAGAAAAGAAACAATGAAAAGAAAGAAAGAGGAAGGGAAAGAAAAAGAAAGAAGAGAAAGAAAGAAAGAAAGAAAGAAAGAAAGAAAGAAAGAAAGGGAGGGAGGGAGGAAGGAAGGAAGAATAGAAAAGAAAGAAAGATTAAAGGATAGAAAAGAAAGGAAGAAGAATGAGAGAAAGAAAGATAGATAGAAAAGAAAGAAGGGAAAGAAAGAAAGAGAAAGAAAGGAAGGAAGGAAGGAAGAAGAAGGAAGGAAGGAAGGAAGGAAGGAAGAATAGAAAAGAGAAAGATTAAAGGATAGAAAATAAAGAAATAAGAATAGGAAAGTGAAAAAGAAAGAAAGAAAGAAAGAAAGAAAGAAAGAAAGAAAGAAAGAAAGAAAGAAAGAAAGAAAGAAAAAGAAAGGAAGGAAGAATAGAAAGAGAAAATTAAAAGATAGAAAGAAAGAAGAATAAGAGAAAGAAAGATAGATAGAAAAGAAACAATGAAAAGAAAGAAAGAGGAAGGAGAAAGAAAGAAAGAAAGAAAGAAAGAAAGAAAGAAAGAAAGAAAGAAAGAAAGAAAGAAAGGGAGGGAGGGAGGAAGGAAGGAAGAATAGAAAGAGAAAGATTAAAGGATAGAAAATAAAGAAATAAGAATAGGAAAGTGAAAAAGAAAGAAAGAAAGAAAGAAAGAAAGAAAGAAAGAAAGAAAGGAAGGAAGAATAGAAAAGAGAAAAATTAAAAGATAGAAAAGAAAGAAGAATAAGAGAAAGAAAGATAGATAGAAAAGAAACAATGAAAAGAAAGAAAGAGGAAGGGAAAGAAAGAAAGAAAGAAAGAAAGAAAGAAAGAAAGAAAGAAAGAAAGGGAGGGAGGGAGGAAGGAAGGAAGAATAGAAAAGAGAAAGATTAAAGGATAGAAAAGAAAGAAATAAGAATAGGAAAGTGAAAAAGAAAGAAAGGAAGGAAGGAAGGAAGGAAGGAAGGAAGGAAGATAGAAAAGAAAGAAGGATAAGAAAGAAAGAAAGAAAGAAAAAAGAAAGAAAGAAAGAAAGAAAGAAAGAAAGAAAGAAAGAAAGAAAGAAAAAGAGAAAGAATGTTAGAAAAGAAAGAAAGGAAGGGAAGATAGAAAGGATATAAAAAAAAGGAGGGAAAGAAAGAAAGAAAGAAAGAAGGGTAGGAAGGAAGGAAGGAAGGAAGGAAAGATAAAGAAAAAAGGAAAGAAAGATATGAAGGATAAGAGAAAGGAAGGAAGGAAGGAAGGAAGGAAGGAATGATAGAAAGGAAGGAAGGATTCAATTCAATTTATCTGTATAGCGCCTTTTAATATGGACAATGTCTCAAAGCAGCTTTACAAAAATAGAGAAACAGAAAGGAGAAAACAAAAAAAATCATTAAATTATTCAACTATTTTATCCCTATTTATCCCTAATGAGAAGCCTGCAGCGACGGTGGCAAGGAAAAACTCCGTGATGATATGAGGAAGAAACCTTGAGAGGAACCAGACTCAGAAGGGAACCCATCCTCATTTGGGTGACACTGGACAGTAAATAATGTAAATGTAAATAGTGTCCTTTCTACAACAGCAACCAAGGGCCCATGAGGAACTATTAGGACAGTGTAGTTTCTGAGGTCGTTATAGACACTAATTCCTTGCTGTCAAAGCTGACAGATGTAACAGCAGATCTGTGACGGTGTGATAGTCCCCAAGTGGCTCGGTCCACGGCTGTCTCCAGGACACAGGCTGTCCACACAGATCCATCCACAGCATCAGTGACCACCACCAAGTGACGAGACTCCGACCACGGGTAGAGCCAGTGGTCACACTGGAAGCTCTGAACACTGGGAGCTCGGGAGTGGGACGTATAGCGAGAGAGAGAGAGAGAGAGAGAGAGAGAGAGAAGATAGATATTAAGTATGCTTGTGATCATGTGATGTTTAAAGACAATGTAGATTATGTGTAAAGTGCAGGCAGGGACTCCAGCAAGAACTAGCTATGACGGCATAACTGAAAGGGAGAGCCAGAAGGTCACAGACATGACGACTTCCAGGATATAAAGCGTCCAAACACTTCACAGTAAACCTGAGTGACTTGAGAGAGTGGTGAGGCAACAGCATCCAAACATCCCAGTACACCAAACACTCTATGCCCATGAACCTTCCAGATCTACTCCTTTACCTAAGAAAAACTATACATTAAAGGCTTGACTAAACAAATGTGTCTTCAGCCTAGACTTAAACACTGAGACTGTGTCTGAATCCTGAACACTGATTGGAAAACTGTTCCATAACTGTGGGGCTTTGTAAGAAAAGCTCGCCCATGCTGTAGCCTTTGCTACTTGAGGTACTACAAATAACTGCACCTTTTGATCGGAGTAGGCGTGGCGGATCATAAACAACCAAAGATCGCTCAGGTACTGTGGAGCGTAGCCATTTAGTGCTTTATAGGTCAGTAACAGTATTTTATAATCAATGCGAAATTAGACTGGGAGCCAGTGTAGTGTGGCTAAGACAGGAGTGATGTGTTCATATCTTCTGGTTCTAGTTAGGACTCTAACTGCTGCATACTGGACTAACTGGAGCTTATTCATGCTCCTACTGGAACATCCATACAGTAAGGCATTACAGTAATCCAACCTAGAGGTAACAAAAGCATGAACTAGTTTTTCAGCATCATGAAGTGACATATTTCTTTTCTTAGCAATATTTCTGAGATGAAAGAAGGCTACTCTAGTGATATTATCTACATGAGCTTCAAACAAAAGACAAGAGTCAATAATCACACCAAGGTCTTTTACTGCTGTATGAGATGAAACAGAAAGACCATCCACAGTTACTCTGTAATCAGAAAGCTTACTTCTAGCTGCATGTGGTCCTAGTACAAGCACCTCTGTCTGTCAGAGTTAAGCAGGAGGAAGTTAGTGACCATCCACTGTCTAATGTCCTTTACACATTCTTCAATCTTAATAAGCTGGTGTCTCTCATCTGACTGAAACATATAGCTGTGTGTCATCCGCAAAACAGTGGAAGCTAATACCATGTTTATGAATTATTGCACCAAGGGGTAGCATATATAAGGAGAAAAGCAGTGGGCCTAAGACAGAACCTTGTGGAACACCAAACATAA
This sequence comes from Hemibagrus guttatus, assembly GCA_033459395.1. NCBI lineage: Eukaryota > Metazoa > Chordata > Actinopteri > Siluriformes > Bagridae > Hemibagrus > Hemibagrus guttatus. Next base: position 31,944,669 of record JAUCMX010000003.1, read on the forward strand.
CCTTAGTATGCATAGAGAAGTCACCATCTAGATCTACACACTGATAACGGTCAGTCAGATAAGACCTGAGCCAGGAGAGGGCTGTTCCTTTAACAACAACAACATGTTCTAGCCTATCAAGTAGAATAGTGTGGTCAATGGTGTCAAAAGCTGCACTGAGGTCGAGTAACACCAGTATGGAGATACAACCCTGATCAGAAGCCAGTAACAGGTCATTTACAACTTTAACCAGTGCTGTCTCTGTGCTATGATGAGCCCTAAATCCTGACTGATACGTTTCATGAATGTTATTCCTATGTAGGTCTGAACATAACTGCTGTGCTACAGCCTTTTCTAGGATCTTGGAGATAAAGGGCAGGTTTGATATTGACCTATAGTTGGACAGCAGACGGGTCGAGGTCAGGTTTTTTAATCAGGGGTTTGATAACTGCTAGCTTAAATGACTTAGGCACATAGCCAGTGCTAAGGGAAGAATTTATAATTTTTAGAAGAGGTTCGGTTGCTACTGGTAATATCTGCTTAAGGAAAGACGTGGGTAGAGGAAATAGAATGCAGGTTGAAAGTTTTGAAGATGAAATTAGGGAAACTAGATCAGGCTCTTAAGGGGAGTAAAGCATGATAAGCTCTGATCAGAAATAGTTATATTATCTAAAGGATTATCTATCGATTAATTTGGTTTTAAATGAATAGGCTGAATTTTTTGCCTGATATTATCAATCTTTCCATTGAAAAAATTAATGAAGTCATTGCTGCTGCATAAAGAAGGTGTGCGCTTTTCTACAGTGGTTTTACTCCTAGTTAGTTTTGCTGCAGTACTAAATAAAAATTTAGGATTGTTTTTGTTATCTTGGATAAAAAAGAAAAAAGTTCTTGTAGCTCAGAAGGCTTTCCTTCCACGCTAACTGAAATACTGTTAATTTAGTTTGACCCCATTTGCGTTCTAGTTTCCTAGCTGATTGTTTTAAAGCTCGTGTGTGGTCATTGTACCAGGGTGCTAGTTTCTTCTCTTTAATTACTTTCCTTTTGAGTGGAGCTACATTATCTAGCGTGTTGCGAAACACAGACTCCAGGTAATCAGTCGCGTGATCAAGTTCTGTGGGGTCAGACGGTGAACCAATCTTCTTCTTCTTCTTCTTCTTCTTTCGGCTTTTCCCTTCAGGGGTCTCCACAGCGAATCATCTCTCTCCACCTATCCCTATCTTCTGCATCCTCAACACTTGCACCCACTAGCTTCATATCCTCATTAATTCCATCCATATACCTCCTCTTTTGGCCTTCCTCTTTGCCTCCTGCCTGGCAGCTTCATGTCCAACATTCTCCTACCAATATACATGTCCAACATTCTCCTACCAATATACATGTCCAACATTCTCCTACCAATATAAGACGGTGAACCAATCATGCGTGATAATTCTGGGAGATTATTGGTAAACCTCTCTGCAGTAGCAGACGTAAATGGACGCCTAATACGGAGACGTGGCAGATAGTGCATCTCGCGTCTAAGACACATTTTAAATGAAACAAGATAGTGATCTGAGATAGCTTCCGACTGTGGAAGAGTGACTATGTTTTCTATATTTAAGCCGAATGTTAGAATAAGATCCAGAGTGTGACCTCCATTATGAGTGGGTCCTATACTAACACCTACTGAATCTAAGATGGATACAACTGCTGTTCTTAGAGGGTCTTCTGACTTATCAAAATTAATGTTGAAGTTTCCTACAATTAATGCTTTGTCTAAAGAAACAACAAGGTTTGAAATGAAATCTGCAAGTTCACTGAGGAACTCAGAATATGGCCCTGGAGCTCTGTAAATAACTATTAGTGGAATCGACTTGTTATACTTATTTTTTGTGACAATATAAGTTAGGTTAGTATAAAAAACTTCAAATGTGTTAAACTGATGTCTGGGTTTTTGTGTTGCACCTAGCTTATCATCATGAATAACTTCGACACTTCCTCCTCTGCCTGTTAGGCGTGGTTATTAAAGGATAGAAAAGTAAAAAAGAAGGATAGGAAAGAATGAAAGAAAGAAAAAGATGAATGAAAATATAGAAAGGATGTGGGGGGGAAATGTAAAGGAAGGATGGAAGTCTTTGAGGGATATTAAAACTAGTCGGCGATACGAGCTGCACGTAGCCGTTAGCATGTTTATACGATGCCTCAGACCTCCCTGTGTTATAAGCACTTAACTCTGGTGTTTATAAACACTCTTTAGTGCTGTTGCGCTTAATAGCAAACATGTGCATGACGTGTAACGCTGTTCCGGATGAACGTTTAGTGTTTACAGTGTTTACAGTGTCGCAGTGTTTACAGTGTCGAATCAGTGCAACATCATTTAACATGTTTATCGATTTGGACCGCTGTCTAATTTCAGCTCTGTTCCCTCCTCAGGTCACCTGAAAATCTGAGCCGGGAGCGGAGGGCAAGCCAGTGCAGATGATTTTACTATAAAAACAACTACAAACAACAGAAGAGAAAGAAAGAAGTATGTCAGGTGAGGAAAAAAAAAGAGAACGAAAAAGGAGGGAGGCATAAAATACAACATTAATGATGAACAAGTAAATCAAAGGAAAGAATGAAAGAAGGATAGAAAAGAAAGAAAGAAAGAAAGAAAGAAAGAAAGAAAGAAAGAAAGAAAGAAAGAAAGAAATTAGAGAAAGGATGTGGGTGGAAATGTAAAGGAAGGAATGAAGTCTTTGAGGTTAAGGAAGGAAGGATGGAAAGATAGAAAGGATAGAAAAGAAAGAAAGAAAGAAAGAAAGAAAGAAAGAAAGAAAGAAAGAAAGAAGGATAGAAAAGAAAAAAAGAAAGAAAGAAAGAAAGAAAGAAAGAAAGAAAGAAAGAAAGAAAGAAAGAGAGAAGGACAGAAAAAAATAAAAGGATAGAAAAAAAGAGAAGGAAAGAATGAAAGAAAGGTAAAAAGGAAGGAAGGAAGGATAGAAAGAAAGAAAGAAAGAAAGAAAGAAAGAAAGAAAGAAAGAAAGAAAGAAGAGAGAGAAGGACAGAAAAAAATAAAAGGATAGAAAAAAAGAGAAGGAAAGAATGACAGAAAGGTAAGAAGGAAGGAAGGAAGGAAGGAAAGAAAGAAAGAAAGAAAGAAAGAAAGAAAGAAAGAAAGAAAGAAAGAGAGAGAAAGAAAGAAAGAAGGAAAGAACAAAAGAAAGGTAAGAAAGAAGAATAGAAAAGGAAGGAAGGAAAAAAGAAAGAAAGAAAGACAAAAAACATTAATCCAGAGAGGATGAACATGATGATGATGATGATGATGATGATGAAGACGACGATGATGACCTCATCTTATTACTGATGTCTCATGCAGATGGATGTTTTGTGTAATAAGGTGCAGTGATCCATACAGCTATTATTATCAATGAGCATTTGTTTGATTTGTTCTCATAGCCGCACACGTGACCCCGCCTCTGACGTGCAGCTGTGAAACTCCAGCTGCTGAGGGTTTGATGGACACACACTGATCAGTGAGGGAGAAGATGTGGAGCAGCAGCTGGATCAGGCAGCTGTTTGATACTCGGAGAGAGCGATAAGTTGAGAAACGGGATGAAGGCGATCCGCTGGGAAAAATGTACAGCGTCCATTAATCACGTGAGCCTGGGGCTTTAACACTAATTTTCTGTTGGAGGGAACACACACACACACACACATACACATACACACACACACACACACACACACACACACACACTCTGTGAGGGAGCTGGGGGGTCATAAAATATATATTTTTACTTTATAAACTTTTAACCAGCAAAAAAAAAAGATTTGTGTATTTACCCTGAAACCATGAAGCTTTCTGAGCGCTGAGGCAGCGCAATCTCAGCAGCAGGAATGTGCAGTGCAGATGAGTGTGAAGAAAAATAAAACACACGACCTGATCTCTCTCTCACACACACACACACACACACACACACACACACACACACACACACACACACACACAGAGAGAGAGAGTTACTGTGTTTACACCACAGCACACAGCTGTTACTTTCACTCATCTACACCAGCACGGCCCACAAGGAAGGAAGGAAGGAAAGAAGGAAAAGGAGGAAAAGAGGAAGGAAGGAAGGGAGGAAGGGAAAGAAAAGGAGTGGAATGGAAGGGAAGGGTGGGGGAAGGAAGCATGGGATGATGGGTGGAAGGAAGAAAAGAAGAGAGAAAAAGGAACGGGAAGGAAGGGAAAAGAAAGAAAAGGAAATGAAAGGAAGGAAGTGAAAGAAAAGGAAATTAAAGGAAGGAAGGGAAAGAAAAGGAAATGAAAGGAAGGAAGGAAGGAAGGAAGGAAGGAAGGAAGGAAGGAAGGAAGGGAAAGAAAAGGAAATGAAAGGAAGGAAGGGAAGGGAAAGGAAGGAAGGGAAAAAATGAAGGAAAAGAGAAGGAAGGAAGGAAGGAAGGAAGGAAGGAAGGGAAGGAAAAGGAAGAGAAAGGAAGGAAGGGAAGGGAAAGGAAGGAAGGGAAAAAATGAAGGAAAAGAGAAGGAAGGAAGGAAGGAAGGAAGGAAGGAAGGAAGGAAGGAAGGAAGGAAGGAGGGAAGGAAGGAGGGAAGGGAAGGGAATAGGAAAGGAGAAGGAAGGAAGCAATGATGGGGTGGAATGATGGGGGGAAGGAAGGAATGATGGGTGGAAAGAAGAAAGAAGAAAGGATGACAGAAAAAGGAAATAAAAGGAAATGAAAGGAAGGAAGAGAGAGAAAAGGAAGGGACGGGAAAGAAAAGGAAATGAAAGGAAGGAAGGGAAAGAAACAGAAATGAAAGGAAGGAAGGGAAAAAAAAATGAAATGAAAGGAAGGAAGGGAAAGAAAAGGAAGAGGAAGGAAGGGAAAGAAAAGGAAGGGTAAGGAAGGAAGGGAAAGAAAAGGAAGGAAAGGGAAGGAAGGGAAAGAAAGGAGAGGGAAGGAAGGAATGATGGGTGGAAGGAAGAAAGTGTGGAAGGAAGGAAGGGAGGAAGGAAGGAAGAAGGGAAGGGAAGGGAAGGGAAAAGGAAGGGAAAAGGAAGGGAAAAGGAAGGAAGCAATGGTGGGTGGATGGAAGGAATGATGGGGGAATGATAGGTGGAATGATGGGTGGAAGGAAGGAAGGGTGGAAGGAAGATAGGAAAAGAGTGGAAGAAAGGGAAAGGAAGAAAAAATAAAAAATAGAAAGACAGGATATGAGGATGACAGAAAAAAGGAAGAAAGGAGAAGTATAGAAGGATTTGTAAGGAAATAAGTATAAAAGATGTAAAAGCTATATAAAGATGTAAGTATAATAAACAGAAGGAAAGATATTTTCTGTTTCTGTCTAATTTTTTATTTCATGCTGTTTAATTTTTTTTCAGACTCTTGTCCTTACGATACTTATTTTCTCTCCTTTGTCTATTATTGTTAGTTTCTTTCTGTTTTTCTCTGTCTTTTCATTCTTTCTCACTTCTTTCTCTTTCTTTCTCACTCTCTTTCTTTCTTTTGTTGTTGTTTTGGTTGATTGGTTAAAAAAACATTCTATCTTGATTTTTTTTCTTTCACAGTATTTTTCTTTCTTGCCATCCCATTCCTACACTTCTATTTTCTCTTCATTCTTGCTTTATTTTCCTTCTTTCTTGCTCTTTCTCTCCGTTTCCATTTTTCTTTTTTTTTTGCTCCCTTTCTCTACAGTATGAGAACACACAGTTCCTCTTTCACCCAAAACACTGAACTAGCAGAAGGATTAGACAAATATTGACTTCAGCTGACCCTCAGTCATCACTTCACCTCTGCTTCTCTCTCTCTCTCTCTCTCTCTCTCTCTCTCTCTCTCTCTCTCTCTCTCTCAATCCCTCTCTCAGCTCAGTTGTATTTAGTATAGTATAGGTTTAGTATAATGGAGTTTAGTGTAGTGTAGTGAAATGTAATGCACTATAATGGAATGTAATAGATCAAGTGTAATTGAGTGTAGTGTAGTAAAGAAGAAGAAAAATGAAAGGACAGGACAGGAAAGAGAAGGAGAAAGAAAGGAATGATAGGAGAATGGGAAGGAAGGAAGTAAGGAAGGAAGGATGGAAAAGGAAAAAGAAAAGAAAGAGGAAAAGAAAGATTAGAAAAAGGAAGGAAAGAAGGAAAATACAAAAGGATAAGAAAATGAGAAAGAAAAAGAAGGAAAATAGGATTTTAAGGAAATATGTAGAAAAGATATATGAATATAATATTATAATAGAGAGAAAGAACAGAATAATGGAGTAGAATGTAGCATAGTGTAATGGAGTATAGTGAGGTATAGTGTAATGGAGTAGAGTGTAGCATAGTGTAATATAATAGAGTATAATTGTCAGGATCATGGGGTGCCAGGCAGGGGAAATCAGACCCAAGGTGCAGGGATACCCATGAAACAGTGTTTTATTATAAACTAAACACATACATACACGGGAACACTGGGGTGAAAAGTAACCTCAAACAAAAACCTTGAGAACACAACAGGCAAACCATACAGACAGGAAAAGACTAAACTCAAAACCAAAACCTCAAGAACAACAACAAAAAAAAGGCACACCATTACAACGAGGACTCAGCAACTTAATACAAGACAGAACCCAATATAAATAGGGGAGATAATCAGGGTGACACGAGGGACAGGTGTACAGAGGCGGGGCAAACATGAGGGAAAAAAAACACAAAACCAAAATAAAAGCACATGGCACAGACAAACAAACCCCCGCTGGAAGCCCCCTAGTGGTCAAACAGGGCTTAACCTAGACTGTAGACTGTAGTATTGTGTAATATAGTAGAGTGGTATAGTGTAATATAGTAGAGTGTAGTATAGTGTAATATAGTAGAGTAGTATAGTGTAATATAGTAGAGTAGTATAGTGTAATATAGTAGAGTGTAGTATAGTGTAATATAGTAGAGTAGTATAGTGTAATATAGTAGAGTAGTATAGTGTAATATAGTAGAGTGTAGTATAGTGTAATATAGTAGAGTAGTATAGTGTAATATAGTAGAGTAGTATAGTGTAATATAGTAGAGTGTAGTATAGTGTAATATAGTAGAGTAGTATAGTGTAATATAGTAGAGTGTAGTATAGTGTAATATAGTAGAGTAGTATAGTGTAATATAGTAGAGTGTAGTATAGTGTAACGTAGTGGAGTGTAGTATAGTGTAATATAGTGGAGTGTAGTATAGTGTAATATAGTAGGGTGTAGCGTAGTGTAATATAGTAGAGTGTAGTATAGTGTAATATAGTAGAGTGTAGTATAGTGTAATATAGTAGAGTGTAGTATAGTGTAATATAGTAGAGTGTAGTATAGTGTAATATAGTAGAGTGTAGTATAGTGTAATATAGTAGAGTAGTATAGTGTAATATAGTAGAGTGTAGTATAGTGTAATATAGTAGAGTAGTATAGTGTAATATAGTAGAGTGTAGTATAGTGTAATATAGTAGAGTAGTATAGTGTAATATAGTAGAGTGTAGTATAGTGTAACGTAGTGGAGTGTAGTATAGTGTAATATAGTGGAGTGTAGTATAGTGTAATATAGTAGGGTGTAGCGTAGTGTAATATAGTAGAGTGTAGTATAGTGTAATATAGTAGAGTGTAGTATAGTGTAATATAGTAGAGTAGTATAGTGTAATATAGTAGAGTGTAGTATAGTGTAACGTAGTGGAGTGTAGTATAGTGTAATATAGTGAAGTGTAGTATAGTGTAATATAGTAGAGTGTAGTATAGTGTAATATAGTAGAGTGTAGTATAGTGTAATATAGTAGAGTGTAGTATAGTGTAACGTAGTGGAGTGTAGTATAGTGTAATATAGTGAAGTGTAGTATAGTGTAATATAGTAGAGTGTAGTATAGTGTAACGTAGTGGAGTGTAGTATAGTGTAATATAGTGGAGTGTAGTATAGTGTAATATAGTAGGGTGTAGTATAGTGTAACGTAGTGGAGTGTAGTATAGTGTAATATAGTGGAGTGTAGTATAGTGTAATATAGTAGGGTGTAGCGTAGTGTAATATAGTAGAGTGTAGTATAGTGTAATATAGTAGAGTGTAGTATAGTGTAACGTAGTGGAGTGTAGTATAGTGTAATATAGTGAAGTGTAGTATAGTGTAATATAGTAGAGTGTAGTATAGTGTAACGTAGTGGAGTGTAGTATAGTGTAATATAGTGGAGTGTAGTATAGTGTAATATAGTAGGGTGTAGCGTAGTGTAATATAGTAGAGTGTAGTATAGTGTAATATAGTAGAGTGTAGTATAGTGTAACGTAGTGGAGTGTAGTATAGTGTAATATAGTGAAGTGTAGTATAGTGTAATATAGTAGAGTGTAGTATAGTGTAACGTAGTGGAGTGTAGTATAGTGTAATATAGTGGAGTGTAGTATAGTGTAATATAGTAGAGTGTAGTATAGTGTAATATAGTAGAGTGTAGTATAGTGTAACGTAGTGGAGTGTAGTATAGTGTAATATAGTAGAGTGTAGTATAGTGTAATATAGTAGAGTGTAGTATAGTGTAACGTAGTGGAGTGTAGTATAGTGTAATATAGTGGAGTGTAGTATAGTGTAACGTAGTGGAATGTAGTATAGTCTAACGGAGTAGAGTGTAGTGTAGTGTAATATAGTAGAGTGTAGTATAGTGTAATATAGCAGAGTGTAGTATAGTGTAATATAGCAGAGTGTAGTATAGTGTAACGTAGTGGAGTGTAGTATAGTGTAATATAGCAGAGTGTAGTATAGTGTAATGGAGTACATTGTACTAATACAGTAGAGTGTAGTATAGTGTAATATAGTAGAGTGTAGTATAGTGTAATGGAGTACATTGTAATGGAGTAGAGTGTAGTATAGTGTAACGGAGTAGAGTGAGGTATAGTGTAATATAGTAGAGTAGTATAGTGTAATATAGTAGAGTGTAGCGTAGTGTAATATAGTGTAGTATAGTGTAATGGAGTACATTGTACTAATATAGTAGAGTGTAGTATAGTGTAATATAGTAGAGTGTAGTATAGTGTAATGGAGTACATTGTAATGGAGTAGAGTGTAGCGTAGTGTAATGGGGTAGAGTGTAGTAGGGTGTAATATAGTAGAGTGTAGTGTAGTGTAATGGAGTGTAGTGTAGTGTAGTGTAATGGAGTGTAGTGTAGTGCACTGTAATGGAGTTTAGTGTAGTGTAATGGAGTTTAGTGTAGTGTAGTGTAATGGAGTGTAGTGTAGTGTAGTGTAATGGAGTGTAGTGTAGTGTAGTGTAATGGAGTGTTGTGTAGTGTTGTGTAGTGTAGTGTAATGGAGTGTTGTGTAGTGTAGTGTAATGGAGTGTAGTGTAGTGTAGTGTAATGGAGTGTAGTGTAGTGTAGTGTAATGGAGTGTTGTGTAGTGTTGTGTAGTGTAGTGTAATGGAGTGTTGTGTAGTGTAGTGTAATGGAGTGTAGTGTAGTGTAGTGTAATGGAATGTAGTGTAGTGTAATGGAGTGTTGTGTAGTGTAGTGCAATGGAGTGTTATGTAGTGTAGTGTAATGGAGTGTAGTGTAGTGCAGTGTAATGGAGTTTAGTGTAGTGTAGTGTAATGGAGTGTAGTGTAGTGTAATGGAGTGTTGTGTAATATAGTGGAGTGTAGTATAGTGTAATATAGTGGAGTGTAGTATAGTGTAATATAGTAGAGTAGTATAGTGTAATATAGTAGAGTGTAGTATAGTGTAACGTAGTGGAGTGTAGTATAGTGTAATATAGTGGAGTGTAGTATAGTGTAATATAGTGGAGTGTAGTATAGTGTAACGGAGTAGAGTGAGGTATAGTGTAATATAGTAGGGTGTAGCGTAGTGTAATATAGTAGAGTAGTATAGTGTAATATAGCAGAGTGTAGTATAGTGTAACGTAGTGGAGTGTAGTATAGTGTAATGGAGTACATTGTACTAATATAGTAGAGTGTAGTATAGTGTAATATAGTAGAGTGTAGTATAGTGTAATGGAATACATTGTAATGGAGTAGAGTGTAGTATAGTGTAATGGAATACATTGTAATGGAGTAGAGTGTAGTATAGTGTAACGGAGTAGAGTGAGGTATAGTGTAATATAGTAGAGTGTAGCGTAGTGTAATGGGGTAGAGTGTAGTAGGGTGTAATATAGTAGAGTGTAGTGTAGTGTAATGGAGTGTAGTGTAGTGTAGTGTAATGGAGTGTAGTGTAGTGTAGTGTAATGGAGTGTTGTGTAGTGTTGTGTAGTGTAGTGTAATGGAGTGTTGTGTAGTGTAGTGTAATGGAGTGTAGTGTAGTGTAGTGTAATGGAGTGTTGTGTAGTGTTGTGTAGTGTAGTGTAATGGAGTGTTGTGTAGTGTAGTGTAATGGAGTGTAGTGTAGTGTAATGGAATGTAGTGTAGTGTAATGGAGTGTTGTGTAGTGTAGTGCAATGGAGTGTTGTGTAGTGTAGTGTAATGGAGTGTAGTGTAGTGCAGTGTAATGGAGTTTAGTGTAGTGTAGTGTAATGTAGTGTAGTGTAATGGAGTGTTGTGTAGTGCAGTGTAATGGAGTTTAGTGTAGTGTAGTGTAATGGAGTGTAGTGTAGTGCAATGGAGTGTTGTGTAGTGTAGTGTAATGGAGTGTTGTGTAGTGCAATGGAGTGTTGTGTAGTGTAGTGTAATGGAGTGTTGTGTAGTGTAGTGTAATGGAGTGTAGTGTAGTGTAATGGAGTGTACTGTAGTGTAGTGCAATGAAGTGTTGTGTAGTGTAATGGAGTGTTGTGTAGTGTAGTGTAATGGAGTGTAGTGTAGTGTA
>JAUCMX010000003.1:31960373-31995373 GCA_033459395.1 Hemibagrus guttatus
ACATGTATCACTCACTGTAACTACACTAATACTTACTGTGTTACACTGTAACATGTATCACTCACTGTAACTACACTAATACTTACTGTGTTACACTGTAACATGTATCACTCACTGTAACTACACTAATACTTACTGTGTTACACTGTAACATGTATCACTCACTGTAACTACACTAATACTTACTGTGTTACTCTGTAACATGTATCACTCACTGTAACTACACTAATACTTACTGTTACACTGTAACATGTATCACTCACTGTAACTACACTAATACTTACTGTGTTACACTGTAACATGTATCACTCACTGTAACTACACTAATACTTACTGTGTTACACTGTAACATGTATCACTCACTGTAACTACACTAATACTTACTGTTACACTGTAACATGTATCACTCACTGTAACTACACTAATACTTACTGTGTTACACTGTAACATGTATCACTCACTGTAACTACACTAATACTTACTGTTTACACTGTAACATGTATCACTCACTGTAACTACACTAATACTTACTGTGTTACACTGTAACATGTATCACTCACTGTAACTACACTAATACTTACTGTGTTACACTGTAACATGTATCACTCACTGTAACTACACTAATACTTACTGTGTTACACTGTAACATGTATCACTCACTGTAACTACACTAATACTTACTGTTACACTGTAACATGTATCACTCACTGTAACTACACTAATACTTACTGTGTTACACTGTAACATGTAGTATCACTCACTGTAACTACACTAATACTTACTGTTACACTGTAACATGTATCACTCACTGTAACTACACTAATACTTACTGTGTTACACTGTAACATGTATCACTCACTGTAACTACACTAATACTTACTGTTACACTGTAACATGTATCACTCACTGTAACTACACTAATACTTACTGTTACACTGTAACATGTATCACTCACTGTAACTACACTAATACTTACTGTGTTACACTGTAACATGTATCACTCACTGTAACTACACTAATACTTACTGTGTTACACTGTAACATGTATCACTCACTGTAACTACACTAATACTTACTGTTACACTGTAACATGTATCACTCACTGTAACTACACTAATACTTACTGTGTTACACTGTAACATGTATCACTCACTGTAACTACACTAATACTTACTGTGTTACACTGTAACATGTATCACTCACTGTAACTACACTAATACTTACGTGTTACACTGTAACATGTATCACTCACTGTAACTACACTAATACTTACTGTGTTACACTGTAACATGTATCACTCACTGTAACTACACTAATACTTACTGTGTTACACTGTAACATGTATCACTCACTGTAACTACACTAATACTTACTGTTACACTGTAACATGCATCACTCACTGTAACTACACTAATACTTACTGTGTTACACTGTAACATGTATCACTCACTGTAACTACACTAATACTTACTGTGTTACACTGTAACATGTATCACTCACTGTAACTACACTAATACTTACTGTTACACTGTAACATGTATCACTCACTGTAACTACACTAATACTTACTGTGTTACACTGTAACATGTATCACTCACTGTAACTACACTAATACTTACTGTGTTACACTGTAACATGTATCACTCACTGTAACTACACTAATACTTACTGTGTTACACTGTAACATGTAGTATCACTCACTGTAACTACACTAATACTTACTGTTACACTGTAACATGTATCACTCACTGTAACTACACTAATACTTACTGTGTTACACTGTAACATGTATCACTCACTGTAACTACACTAATACTTACTGTGTTACACTGTAACATGTATCACTCACTGTAACTACACTAATACTTACTGTGTTACACTGTAACATGTAGTATCACTCACTGTAACTACACTAATACTTACTGTTACACTGTAACATGTATCACTCACTGTAACTACACTAATACTTACTGTGTTACACTGTAACATGTATCACTCACTGTAACTACACTAATACTTACTGTTACACTGTAACATGTATCACTCACTGTAACTACACTAATACTTACTGTTACACTGTAACATGTATCACTCACTGTAACTACACTAATACTTACTGTGTTACACTGTAACATGTAGTATCACTCACTGTAACTACACTAATACTTACTGTTACACTGTAACATGTATCACTCACTGTAACTACACTAATACTTACTGTGTTACACTGTAACATGTATCACTCACTGTAACTACACTAATACTTACTGTGTTACACTGTAACATGTATCACTCACTGTAACTACACTAATACTTACTGTGTTACACTGTAACATGTATCACTCACTGTAACTACACTAATACTTACTGTTACACTGTAACATGTATCACTCACTGTAACTACACTAATACTTACTGTGTTACACTGTAACATGTATCACTCACTGTAACTACACTAATACTTACTGTGTTACACTGTAACATGTATCACTCACTGTAACTACACTAATACTTACTGTGTTACACTGTAACATGTAGTATCACTCACTGTAACTACACTAATACTTACTGTTACACTGTAACATGTATCACTCACTGTAACTACACTAATACTTACTGTGTTACACTGTAACATGTAGTATCACTCACTGTAACTACACTAATACTTACTGTTACACTGTAACATGTATCACTCACTGTAACTACACTAATACTTACTGTGTTACACTGTAACATGTAGTATCACTCACTGTAACTACACTAATACTTACTGTTACACTGTAACATGCATCACTCACTGTAACTACACTAATACTTACTGTGTTACACTGTAACATGTATCACTCACTGTAACTACACTAATACTTACTGTTACACTGTAACATGTATCACTCACTGTAACTACACTAATACTTACTGTGTTACACTGTAACATGTATCACTCACTGTAACTACACTAATACTTACTGTGTTACACTGTAACATGTATCACTCACTGTAACTACACTAATACTTACTGTGTTACACTGTAACATGTATCACTCACTGTAACTACACTAATACTTACTGTGTTACACTGTAACATGTATCACTCACTGTAACTACACTAATACTTACTGTGTTACACTGTAACATGTAGTATCACTCACTGTAACTACACTAATACTTACTGTTACACTGTAACATGTATCACTCACTGTAACTACACTAATACTTACTGTTACACTGTAACATGTATCACTCACTGTAACTACACTAATACTTACTGTGTTACACTGTAACATGTAGTATCACTCACTGTAACTACACTAATACTTACTGTTACACTGTAACATGTATCACTCACTGTAACTACACTAATACTTACTGTGTTACACTGTAACATGTATCACTCACTGTAACTACACTAATACTTACTGTTACACTGTAACATGTATCACTCACTGTAACTACACTAATACTTACTGTGTTACACTGTAACATGTAGTATCACTCACTGTAACTACACTAATACTTACTGTTACACTGTAACATGTATCACTCACTGTAACTACACTAATACTTACTGTGTTACACTGTAACATGTAGTATCACTCACTGTAACTACACTAATACTTACTGTTACACTGTAACATGTATCACTCACTGTAACTACACTAATACTTACTGTGTTACACTGTAACATGTAGTATCACTCACTGTAACTACACTAATACTTACTGTTACACTGTAACATGTATCACTCACTGTAACTACACTAATACGTACTGTGTTACACTGTAACATGTAGTATCACTCACTGTAACTACACTAATACTTACTGTTACACTGTAACATGTATCACTCACTGTAACTACACTAATACTTACTGTGTTACACTGTAACATGTAGTATCACTCACTGTAACTACACTAATACTTACTGTTACACTGTAACATGTATCACTCACTGTAACTACACTAATACTTACTGTGTTACACTGTAACATGTATCACTCACTGTAACTACACTAATACTTACTGTTACACTGTAACATGTATCACTCACTGTAACTACACTAATACTTACTGTGTTACACTGTAACATGTATCACTCACTGTAACTACACTAATACTTACTGTTACACTGTAACATGTATCACTCACTGTAACTACACTAATACTTACTGTGTTACACTGTAACATGTATCACTCACTGTAACTACACTAATACTTACTGTGTTACACTGTAACATGTATCACTCACTGTAACTACACTAATACTTACTGTGTTACACTGTAACATGTAGTATCACTCACTGTAACTACACTAATACTTACTGTTACACTGTAACATGTATCACTCACTGTAACTACACTAATACTTACTGTGTTACACTGTAACATGTATCACTCACTGTAACTACACTAATACTTACTGTGTTACACTGTAACATGTAGTATCACTCACTGTAACTACACTAATACTTACTGTTACACTGTAACATGCATCACTCACTGTAACTACACTAATACTTACTGTGTTACTCTGTAACATGTATCACTCACTGTAACTACACTAATACTTACTGTTACACTGTAACATGTATCACTCACTGTAACTACACTAATACTTACTGTGTTACACTGTAACATGTAGTATCACTCACTGTAACTACACTAATACTTACTGTTACACTGTAACATGTATCACTCACTGTAACTACACTAATACTTACTGTTACACTGTAACATGCATCACTCACTGTAACTACACTCTCTGTAATAGATAAACAATCACTGTAACACTCAGTAGGATCCAACACACTGTCTCATATGCTGTCACTCACTGGAAACTTATAACAGTATAAAAAATTTTAAAACTCGCAAATTGTAACTTATGCTGTCGTTCACTGGGAACCTGTAACACACCGTAACCCACTGTATTACACACCGCAACACACTATAATGACCCCTACAGCCCACTAAGATATGTTATAGCTCACAGGAAACGGCTTAAACGTTGTAACACACTGTAACATTGTAAGCGCTGACATGAACCAATGCTGTGCTAAATGTTGTGTTAACGTGTGTATATACGTGCGTGTGTGTGTGTGTGTGTGTGTTTGTGTGTGTGTGTTGGGGGGGGGGGAGTGGTACAAGTGCCTGCGTGCTCTTGTTCTGAGACAACACCCCCTGACCTGTCCAACGTCACATCAGTTTTTCACAAGGGCAAAAAAGTAAAAACAGCACGCCCCCAATCCTGGGAGAGTGGGAGAGAGAGAGAGAGAGAGAGAGAGAGAGAGAGAGAGAGAGAGAGAGAGAGAGTGTGTGTGCGCGCGCGCCCAGGCTGTGTTGACAGAGGAAGGCGACAGAGAGAGAGAGAGTGGGGAGAAAGGGGGGAGAGAGAGAGAGAGAGAGAGAGAGAGAGAGAGAGAGAGAGAGAGAGAGTTGGTGAGACACTTCGGGAAAAGTCGCTCGCGAAGCTTTAATGTGGACGCACGCGCCGGAGTTCAAAGGATAGAGCGCGCGAGAGAGACATGAGGTCCACGTGCAGGTGAGGCTGTTGACTTTAATGCACTTTTTATTTTCTCTAAAACTTTATGAGCAGCCAGCTCCTTACCCCTGGCGCGTGCATGCGTTTTTATGCACTTTTCCTCGCTCCTCTGTTACTGAGTAAACCCCAGGCTGATATTCCGCCCTGTTCTGCCGGAACTTCACACCTTCCTCGGGCAACTTCTGGGTTTCTGGGTCCATGCTCTCGCGCGCACCCAGTGTTCTCGGGACCGTCGGAGGTGGACTTGGAAAAAGCAGTAAAGGAGAGGAAAAGACGCGCGCGCGCGGATATAATGTCCCACTGAGACGCTTTGTCCTCCGGTTTTTTTCACGAGGTTTGGAAGGGGGAGACTTTTGACTTGGGTTTCCCCGTTAATTAAGGGGCTGGCGAGTAAAGCAGGGACGTGTGTGTGTGTGTGTGTGTGTGTGTGTGAGAGAGAGAGAGAGAGAGAGAGAGAGGTTTGTGGCAGCACGCGGAATGTAGTATACTATCATTATTGACCAAGAACATGACCACTGATGGACACACACACCACATTCACACATGGTATGAGAGACAGGAGTGATTGGTTTGGTAAATCAACCCAAATTTTGTGTGTGTGTGTGTGTGGTTTGTGGCAGCACGCAGAATGTAGTGCTGTCACTTTTATACTATCATTATTGACCTGGCACGACCACTGTC
The DNA here is from genome assembly GCA_033459395.1 of Hemibagrus guttatus. Lineage (NCBI taxonomy): Eukaryota > Metazoa > Chordata > Actinopteri > Siluriformes > Bagridae > Hemibagrus > Hemibagrus guttatus. The sequence continues at coordinate 31,966,590 of JAUCMX010000003.1, forward strand.
ACACACACACACACACACACACACACACACACACACACACACACACACACACACTCACACACACACTGACAACCAACAGTGGTTATCGGGATAGGCTATCACAGATAAATCATGTGTATGTGTGTGTGTGTGTGTGTGTGTCTGTGTGTGTGTTTAGCTGACTGAAGATAAGAATCCTAATATCTGGGAGCAACAGGAGAATACACACTCTCACTGAAGCAGACTTAAACATCTCATTAGCTAATTAACAAGCCGTTCAGATAAAGTGTGTTAGAGAGTTTCCCCTGTATTCCTTTGCATTCCACACTTACCCTGTGTGTGTGTGTGTGTGTGTGTGTGTGTGTGTGTGTGTGTGTGTGTTGGACCAGTAATGAGAAACATGTGTCCTACTTTGTAAGACAATTACGGTGATTGGATCTAAGATTTAACAAGAACGTTGGAAGTTCTGAACACGTCACGTTCTCTGGTGTTAAGACTAAACAGTAGTGTCTTGTGTGTTAGGACAAAAAAAAAGTTGTGTTGCGGTTTTCTGTTAAATAATGATAAAGTGTTGTGTCTGGTCTAAAAAGCGTGTGTGTTATATCTAGGGTTACACACTAACCTTAAAACTAAAAGAAATCAGAGATGAAATGTGGAAATAGTTTTTTTCTCTCTGTCAAACATAATCTAACATCACATCACTCTAACATCAAACCTAAAAGACTTCCTGAAACTTTTAATTCACCGTTTGGTGTGTGTGTTCATCTTTGTGCAGGTGGTGTGTGTTATGGAGCACGGTGCTGAGCGCAGTGTGTGTGAGCGCCATCGAAAAGGCCAACAAGACAGTAAGTGATGATGATTAAAGTAAATATTTCCTGAATCTGCTGTTCGATGATTTCTGATGTGATTCATTCTAAAGAGTCGATTCTTTTTACTTTGATTCGTCAAGGCTGTGGTATCGAGGAGATCGTATCAGTATCCATTCTAACTAGCAAGCATCATTAGAAAAGTCTGAAAATATGTGGTGTGGGATCGGATAAATCGGATTCGAAGCTAATTCATCTCTGAATATGTGTTTGTGTTTGCTATTTTATCTAAGGCTGTCTCAAATGTTGAAATTGAAGTCAGCTTTATTTGTGTTGCTTTTGGCTGGCTGAGTCTTATTGCTATTCTGTCTGACTGCTAAACATGTCTCCTAGCTGAGCAGTTGAGTGCTCTCCGATTATAAATTGTTGTATTAAATAACATCGTTCCACGTGCCAGAACACACACAGAGCCGTCGTGTAGCTATAGTGTGTGTGTGTGTGTGTGTGTGTGTGTGTGTGTGTGTGTGTCAGTAGAAATGTCTGAATGAAGTGTATAAGAGTTGCATTCCTTCCGAAGGCTGTGTCCAGTGAACACACACACACACACACACACACACACGCACACTGTTACTGCCCCCTGAAATACCAAATCCGAGTGGCCCTTTCTGTTATTGTGACATTTAGACCAATGACGTGAATTCTGTGTGTGTGTGTGTGTGTGTGTGTGTGATTTCAGTAGTGTGTAAACGCAGTAGTGTGTGTGTAGGTGTGTTTGCCCTGGAGAGCATGTGCGTGCGTGTTTTTGTTTGCAGAGTGAGTCAGGATTGTGTGTGTGTGTGTGTGTGTGTGTGTGTGTGTGTGTCTGTGTGTCATCCGTTATGTGACTCAGCGACTTCCTAACTTTTATAATAGGTGTTACTATAACATGCGCACACACACACACACACACACATACCTCTGCCCATAAACTTTATGAAGCCCTGTCCTTTTAATTTAAGAATTTTTTTTTTTACAGTCAATGTAAATCTCTGCAAATTACAACAAATCACTAGTATCACTTCTTTTCTCTCTCTCTCTCTCTCTCTCTCTCTCTCTCTCTCTCTCTCTCTCTCTCTCTCTATCTCTCGCTCTCTCTCTCTCTCTGTCTGAACTGTCACATACATTATTTGCAGTGGAATGCACCACAATTGAACGGTTTTGTGACTTTCAGTGTAAAGACATTTCAAGCAAAACTCCAACACTGGTGAAAAGTGCTGTGGGAATTTGCAACTTTAACCGATACCATTTGCAGATTTAGTTGTGTTCATCTCTGAAGGTCCTGGGTTCTGATCCAATTTCTCCTATACCTTGAAACATTTTTAGGGCTTTGTCACAGACTTGAGTATGTAGCAGGTCTAGAGTTTATAGGCTAAAGCTTTCTAAGATTAAATTTCAGTTATAGAGCCTGCATTAATTATCCTAAGATCTTAATTTCCTAAGGTTTTAATTTATAGGTTGTTTTGTTTTGAGCTAAAATTCTTGCATGCTACCCTTTCTTTTAATGCATGAGGTAATTTCTGATGATATCTTACTATTAAAGTAGACAAAATACTTGATTTTTTTGTTAAATGAATGCTAGAGTAGCCACAGGGTCTTGAATTGACTAGAATTGGTTTGGTGTTTATTTGACTTGATTTTATTTTGTTTTAATTAAATTACTGTTTAAATTTATCAGGGTAAATAGCTTATTAGCAACTAACTCTGACAGGATAATGAGTAAGCGAGCCTAATTTTGGAATAAAACTGGTACCTGTAAATTAATTTTGGAAATGGAAGGGGAAATACTCAGTGTTACTCCTAGCTCTTTTGCACCTTGCTTGCAAATCTGTGTGAATCTGTAGTGTGACTACAGCATTAGTTCATATCTAGCCTCTATTTCTTTCTCTCCCTTTCTATTTTCTGTGTACTCTCTCTCTGTCTTTGTGTAACACAGATTTTTTATCCCGAATGGAAACTTTTATCTAATGAATCCATTCTTTCTGGCTCTGGCTAAACATAAAAACTCTCCTTACATTCTTTTATGTTTTATTAAATAACCCATAAAATAAAATAAATTTGGCTTTCTGTCCCGCAGCTGTGGCAGCCCAATGGTAGAGTGTGTGTCCTTGTGTCGACCCTGCATTTGAGCGGTGTTAATTGTGATTTTTCCGACAAGGAACTCGGTTTCTCCTGTCTATAAGTTATATTTCTGTTACAAAGATGTTCAGGGTCAGGTTCAGCTAAAAGGAACAAGGCAAAATAAAATTGCACTTGAACTCCCGCTACTGTGGTTTCCAGGGTCTTAGTTTTCTGGGCTGTATTCCAAATGCCACTCTACCCCCCCCAACCCCCCACCCCCCCACCCACACACACACCACCCTTCGTTTCCGACACTGCAGAATTAAATTGCACACTAACACTTACAACATTACATCATAAAATGGTACCTTCACCACTAACACAGTCGTGTTTGTTCAGGGAACTAAGGAACTTTTCTTCAAGCTTGAGAGCCGAACCATCTTGTCATCAGTTGTAGGTGTATCCTAATGTGTAAAAATAACAACTGTGAAACTTGTACCAGGTTTTATTTTTGCCTTTTGGAACATTTTATACAGTGTGTAGTTGATTATGCCAAAGAAGTGAGGTGTATGCTTTATTGTGCTTTATTTTGAGCTAGTCCAGAATTCCTTGAGTTTGGCTAAGGGTAATGGACTAAAGGTCCTCGACTAAAAGTTCTTGGCTTTGGTTCCTGTTTTTGGTCTAAATGACCTTGGTGTTTGTTGATGGACTAAGATTCCTGGACTAAAGGTTCTTGGCTTAGGTTCCTGAATTAAAGCTACTTTACTTGAGTTCCTGGACTAAAGGTCCTTGTCTTAGGTTCCTGAATTAAGGGTACTTTGCTTAAGTTTCTGGACTAAAGGTCCTTGTCTTAGGTTCCTGAATTAAGGGTACTTTGCTTAAGTTTCTGGACTAAAGGTCCTTGTATTAGGTTCCTGAATTAAAGGTACTTTTCTTAAGTTCCTGGACTGAATGTCCTTGGCTTAGATTGCATGGTTAAAGTTCCTGGACTGAAGGCTTAGTTTCCTGGGCTAAAATTCCTTATTCTGGCCTAAGTTTTAGGTCTAAATCCTGCAATGTTTAAAACCCATTTACCCATTCCACATTTTGCTAACTACACACCATTCCTACTCATTTCACTGGGATTGCTGAATAATGATGAATATTACAAAATATTTTTGGCTGAGTTTCCTAGTCTTAAATTTCTTTGTTAATCATCCTTGAAATTCCTGAGCATAAATTCTTGCGCTTAGGAACATGGTTCAAAGTTCTCTGGCTGATGTCCCAAAGTTCCTGGAGCTACTTGTGGAGCTACTATGATCTATCAACAGTCTGCTCTCACTGCTGCTACTGGATAACCTATAGCTAATGCATTCCAATTCCTGGTTTTTAAGTTCCTGTGTCTAAAGTTCTTGGGTTAACAATCTTTCTTCAGCTTTTCTTTTTTTTTTTTTTTAAACTTGAACTAATGTCACCGGTTCTTGGTTCCAGAGCAACAACACTTTGCTCCCAAAATTGAATTAGTTGTGCTGGTTGTGAATTGGTTCAAGGTTTAAGGAAAAGTTTTATGGAACATTTCCTGATATTGTCCTGGAACCAGCAACAGAGTAGCAGAGTATCAAAATCTCGTCCATGATTTCCATCCCAACACCAAACCTCAAGCTTGGTACATGTACAGAAAGTGTTGTATTTGTTAGATAGCATTTCTGTGTTTGTGGGGTGTGAGTTTAGCAACAGAGAGACTACAGTGGATGTACCAGAAACTGTAGCCTTGAGCTAAAATTCTTGGGATTAAGTTCTTAGGCTAAAGTTCATGAGATAAGTCTCCTGCAGCCTGTGTCACCAGCTGAACATAAGTTCTAGAGTAGCTTAATTTGAACAGGACAGAGTCTATGGACTACCAGAAAATGAACAACAGGATCAAGTGACCTAGTTTCAACATATCCTATAAAGTTATAGCTTAAAACATGTATTTAGTGTGTGACATAAACAAAACAACTCACTAATTTTGTTTGATCCTAGTACAGTGCTGGAAGTTTATAAGAGCATATGCTAATGTGTATTTAAATTAATGTGTATAAAATTACAAATAGATTACAAATTTATTACAGACACTTAAATTGGGACTTATGTTACACTGGCCCCAGGGCATTTAGAGCCAAGAGAAACACAGAGGTATAGAAGCAGCCAGTGTGTGTAAATATGAAGCAGAAATGTGATGGTTGTTTTCCAAATCGGTGGAGACAGCCTGGGGCAAGAGGACAGATGAGTGCTAAATAGTGAGCACTACGGGAGAGACGTGCCACACAGTAGTGAGAAAACAAACAAACGAGCTGTGAATGTTATTATTTTTGGATTTCCTCACTTCCTGAAACAGGACGATGCCACACCTGATAGGAGGCAAGTTTCAGCAGATTCTAGCACATTACTCCATCAGTACTCACAGCTGTTTAATACCTACTGTAGTGTGCACAACATGTTGTAATTGCTTCAGGCCATCTTTTTTGATTTCACAGATCAAAATATGGTTTTACTTTCTCTCTCTCTCTCTGTGTTCATTTTAGGCGATTGGTCGACGCCCCCGACAGACAGAAGTGGTGGGGCTAGAAGGTGTATGGGGCCCATGGAGTGAGTGGGCAGAGTGTTCTCAGAGCTGTGGAATGGGCGTGACTGAGAGGCGCAGACAATGCATAGCACCTCCCCAAACCTGGAGTGGGTCGAGTTACCTGCCATCAAGTGGATCAAGCCACAATCCCATACAACCCCCACACATGCCTTATTACCCCTCCTCATATCCTGGTAATGACAGACTTTATACAGCCAACCAGAGTCCTGGACTACCCCTCTATCGAGACACACCTGAAGGGATTGGACAAGAGCTGCCCAATCATGCTTCTCCTCTGTACCGACCTGATGTCGGACCGCCCAATCATGCTCCTCCCTCTGTACCGACCTGATGTCGGACCACCCAATCATGCGCCTTCTCTTTACAGACCGGATGTCGGACCGCCGAATCATGCACCTCCTCTCTACAGACCGGATGTCGGACCACCCAATCAGCAACCAATTTCGATTTACCGGCCTCCATCTTCTTCGTCCTCGCGTGCGTACAGTCAGTCAGGCAGAGGATCCCGAAGGCCACCCAGTGAGGGGACAGGAAGAGTAGGAGCAGGCGGGAGTAGAAGGTCAGTCTCCACCAACGGGGAACAGGCGTCTGTGAGAAGGTGAGTGTACATGGGTTAACTTTTTTTCTTTCTTACCTCCCTGACTCTTATCTATCTATCTACCTGTCTGTCTATCTATCTATCTATCTATCTATCTATCTATCTATATCTACCCCCCACAGACCAATCCGTCCTGGCCAGTTTGGTTATGGCAGAGTTCCTTATTCGCTCCCACTTCACCGCCAAAACCGGCATGCGCAATACTCCCGTCTCCGTGGAAATGTCACCGTCGAGCCAATGCAGGTCAAACCCACTGCGGTTATGCAGGACGTTGGGAGACAACGTGAGAAGAAGGATGAACGAGCAGACACAAAACCGAGGGAGAGACAGAGACAGAGGTCCATCAGTAAGCGTGCACCTCCTCTAGCCTCCACCCCTTTCTCTTCACCTCTCCACAGGCCACATCCACATCTGGACACACCACCCTATGCCCCTCCACCTTACGTTCAACCACCTGTGGTTCCGCTTCAGCACTACAGGTGCTCTGGGAAAGACCGAGAGATTCAGAAGTGCACTGCAGAGGTAAGAGCACTACCTAATATCCTGACTTACAAACTGTGTTTGGGACAAAACCTCCAGAAGTAGTATTTTTTAAAATACATACAGTAACTAAAAGTTCCATGCAATGGTTTTGTTCCATCCAGTAATCTTGTATGTGCGGTAAATGGTTTAGAATATCGTCCTTTTTACTTCTGATAAATGTTTAGCTAGCTACCTAGCATCATTTGCTAAATAGAAGGTTAGACATCTGGTGCACTTCTCTGTAACTTAGCTTGACTTCAGATAGCCAGTGAGCAAAAACAGTTAGCTAGCAAGTTGCTTATGTCTTGTGTAGTTTTGTCTCTTGTATCTTGTGGTTAGCGCCTCTGTGGTTAGCGCCTCTCTGGTTAGCGCCTCTCTGGTTAGCGCTTGAGGCTGTGGCCTGTCCTTTTTTTAATCCTCCATCCCACTTTATGATTTATAGACACCTAGCTTATTATTAGCTTTGTTGGCTATTAGAGGCAAAGACGATCTCTGCTACTGTTTGTTTAGCGGCAGTGGGAGCTAATTACAGGTAGGGACTGATGAAGAGTGGGGAACTGAAGAAAAGTCTGACCACACTTACACGCCGATTGTTCTGAGGACTCATTTGAGCAAGTCGTTTGGATTAGTCTCTTCATATTTGTAACTAATGTGCATATTATTGTGACCGTAGCATAGTGCTGCATGTGTTTGGAGTATGTGTTTGGAAAATGTGATCACTTCTGATTACATTTCTGCAGAATGGAGAAGTGAGGGCTGAATTAGAAGAAAAGCTCTCCGAGTTCACTGCAACCCTGAATAAGCAGACTAAAAGCTATTCACATTTCTCACATGCCTCTGCTATGTTTATTTCTCCAAAACGTGTGGACTTTCTCCCATGTATCCTTGAGCATATCCTCTTCCTGCGGTTTGGAGCAAAGCAGCTGGTATGAGAGGCTCCCAGATTCTGAAGTGCACTGAGATTGAAAGGTATTGAGAAAAAAAAAGATGATTTGGCCGAAGTGTTTGGAAGTGCTGGAATAAACGAGCGTTATTAGGAGTGTCCTCAGACGGCTGGAGCCTGGTGCACTACTGCAGTACCACCCTGTGTGCTGCGAGCTGGAAGAGCTTCACACATGTCTCAGATTGGAACGAGGCAGCGTTTCATGCTTCAGAGATTGTTGGCAGGGTGCAGTAACACACACACACACACACACACACACACACACACACACACATGCTTATATACACACACAGTGGCTACAGTATATGAACAGTATTGAAAAAGAGGCACAGTCTGAGAACACTACAGCCTATAGTGTCTGTACCTGTCTCTCTGTCTGCGGGTCTGTATATCAGTCTGTCTTTATATCTATCTATCTATCTGTCTGTCTGCTTTTATGCCTGTATCTCTGTCTGTCTGTCTGTCTGTCTTTATATCTGTCTGTCTGCCTGCTTTTATGCCTGTATCTCTATCTGTCTGTCTTTTTATCTGACTGTCTGGCTGCCTATATGTCTGTCTGTCTGCCTATATGTCTACTGTGTCTATTTGTCTGTCTGTCTGTCTTATCTGCTTATATTTCTGTCTGCTGCCTATATGTTTGTTTGCCTATATCTTTACCTGTCTGTCTGTCTGTCTACTGTATCTATCTGTCTCTCTATATGTCTGCTTGGTTGACTGGCTGTCACCTTCTGTGGTGAAGGGGAACGCTGCCTGTGTGTGACTGTGTGTTATTAATGAAGAATACAGGATGTGAACGAGAGATGGGTCTCTAGCTGTGTGAGGCGGTGGTCAGGTCGTGTAGACCCAGACTGTATGGAAGCCCGGCCGGGACATTTCTCCTCTGAGCTCACTTTGTGGTTTTGAGCACCATGTTTTCAACCCTGTAGGTCTTTTCTGTAAAACTCGTTTCATTTAATCTCAATTTCCCCCGAAACGTGGCGTTTTCTGGCTTTTTCTGATGGTACATCGCATTTGTCCGTTTATTAGCGTATTTCTGGTAGGAAATAAGCGTTATTATGACTGTTGTAAATAACAGCATAAAAAGTGCTGTTAAAATGACATGAGGTTACCCCGAGCTGCGTTTGTGGTTGTGTGTGTCACAGTGGCTATTTTTAAAGGGGTGTGAGCAGTAAATAAAAGAAGAACACACGCACACACACATACACATATACACACACACATGGTCAGGAAGCTGTTCTTTGATCCACCTCTGGCAGGAGTGTGTGATCGCGTGATGGTTGAATCATCCACTTAGCCAATGTATGGCTAAGATTCATTTCCCCTGTGTGTGTGTGTGTGTGTGTGTGTGTGTGTGTGTGTGTGTGTGTGTGAGAGAGAGAGAGAGAGAGAGAGAGAGAGAAAGAAAGACAGAGGGAGGAACTGAGACTAAGAAAAAGAGGGAAAGCAACAGAAGGAATGACGCACCTAAGTTATAACGCGATGAAAGAGAGCACTGTCTTTGCACGCTAACACACACACACACACACCACATACACTCTCTCACATGCACACACACACCGGGATTCTCAGAAAGACAGAGCACAGAAGGAAATGAAAGAGAGACAGAGAGAGAGTAAGAGAGAGGATACAGCACCATATCTTTCTGTCTGTTTATCCCTCGTTCCTTTCCCTCCATGGTCACTGAGTAAATATTAGCAGAGCCATGATGAACCGCACTGTCCAAAAGCATGACCCTGAGGAACTGCTTCCAGTGCATCTTGGGTAAAACACACTGCAACTACTGAACATCAGACTTAGACTCGGACCAGATCTATAGAGGGCCATCAGAGAGCACATGCTTTATCACTCCAAATGGAGTCATGAAATGATGTGGCTAGTTCTACATGACGGAATGGGGCTTTTATGAAATAAAAGGGTGTGGGATGAAGGGATGAAGTGGTGTGGGATAAAAGGGTGTGAGATGAAAGGGTGAGAAATAAAGGATGATGGTGTGGGGGGTGAACGAGTGTGGGATGAAGGGGTGTGAGATTAAATGGTGTAGGATGAAGAGGTGTGAGATTAGATGATGTGGGATGAAGGGATGAAGTGGTGTAAGATTAGATAGAGATGGATGAAGGGATGAAGTGGTGTGACATTAGATAGCGATGGATGAAGGGATGAAGTGGTGTGGAATGAAGGGATGAAGTGGTTTGAGATTAGATGGTGATGGATGAAGGGATGAAGTGGTGTAAGATTAGATGGTGATGGATGAAGGGATGAAGTGGTGTGAGATTAGATGATGATGGATGAAGGGATGAAGTGGTGTGAGATTAGATGGTGATGGATGAAGGGATGAAGTGGTGTGAGATTAGATGATGATGGATGAAGGGATGAAGTGGTGTGAGATTAGATGGTGATGGATGAAGGGATGAAGTGGTGTGAAATTAGATGATGATGGATGAAGGGATGAAGTGGTGTGGAATGAAGGGATGAAGTGGTGTGGAATGAAGGGATGAAGTGGTGTGAGAGTAGATGGTGATGGATGAAGGGATGAAGTGGTGTGAGATTAGATGATGATGGATGAAGGGATGAAGTGGTGTGAGATTAGATGATGATGGATGAAGGGATGAAGTGGTGTGGAATGAAGGGATGAAGTGGTGTGGAATGAAGGGATGAAGTGGTGTGAGAGTAGATGGTGATGGATGAAGGGATGAAGTGGTGTGGAATGAAGGGATGAAGTGGTGTGAGAGTAGATGGTGATGGATGAAGGGATGAAGTGGTGTGGAATGAAGGGATGAAGTGGTATGGAATGAAGGGATGAAGTGGTGTGAGAGTAGATGGTGATGGATGAAGGGATGAAGTGGTGTGGAATGAAGGGATGAAGTGGTGTGAGGGTATATGGTGATGGATGAAGGGATGAAGTGGTGTGAGATTAGATGGTGATGGATGAAGGGATGAAGTGGTGTGAGATTAGATGATGATGGATGAAGGGATGAAGTGGTGTGAGATTAGATGGTGATGGATGAAGGGATGAAGTGGTGTGAGATTAGATGATGATGGATGAAGGGATGAAGTGGTGTGGAATGAAGGGATGAAGTGGTGTGGAATGAAGGGATGAAGTGGTGTGAGATTAGATGGTGATGGATGAAGGGATGAAGTGGTGTGAGATTAGATGATGATGGATGAAGGGATGAAGTGGTGTGGAATGAAGGGATGAAGTGGTGTGAGAGTAGATGGTGATGGATGAAGGGATGAAGTGGTGTGGAATGAAGGGATGAAGTGGTGTGAGAGTAGATGGTGATGGATGAAGGGATGAAGTGGTGTGAGAGTAGATGGTGATGGATGAAGGGATGAAGTGGTGTGAGATTAGATGGTGATGGATGAAGGGATGAAGTGGTGTGAGATTAGATGATGATGGATGAAGGGATGAAGTGGTGTGAAATTAGATGATGATGGATGAAGGGATGAAGTGGTGTGGAATGAAGGGATGAAGTGGTGTGAGAGTAGATGGTGATGGATGAAGGGATGAAGTGGTATGGAATGAAGGGATGAAGTGGTGTGAGATTAGATGGTGATGGATGAAGGGATGAAGTGGTGTGAGATTAGATGATGATGGATGAAGGGATGAAGTGGTGTGGAACGAAGGGATGAAGTGGTGTGGAATGAAGGGATGAAGTGGTGTGAGAGTAGATGGTGATGGATGAAGGGATGAAGTGGTGTGGAATGAAGGGATGAAGTGGTGTGGAATGAAGGGATGAAGTGGTGTGAGATTAGATGGTGATGGATGAAGGGATGAAGTGGTGTGAGATTAGATGATGATGGATGAAGGGATGAAGTGGTGTGAGATTAGATGATGATGGATGAAGGGATGAAGTGGTGTGAGATTAGATGGTGATGGATGAAGGGATGAAGTGGTGTGAGATTAGATGATGATGGATGAAGGGATGAAGTGGTGTGGAATGAAGGGATGAAGTGGTGTGAGAGTAGATGGTGATGGATGAAGGGATGAAGTGGTGTGAGAGTAGATGGTGATGGATGAAGGGATGAAGTGGTGTGAGAGTAGATGGTGATGGATGAAGGGATGAAGTGGTGTGAGATTAGATGATGATGGATGAAGGGATGAAGTGGTGTGAGATTAGATGATGATGGATGAAGGGATGAAGTGGTGTGAGATTAGATGGTGATGGATGAAGGGATGAAGTGGTGTGAGATTAGATGGTGATGGATGAAGGGATGAAGTGGTGTGAGATTAGATGATGATGGATGAAGGGATGAAGTGGTGTGGAATGAAGGGATGAAGTGGTGTGAGATTAGATGGTGATGGATGAAGGGATGAAGTGGTGTGAGATTAGATGATGATGGATGAAGGGATGAAGTGGTGTGGAATGAAGGGATGAAGTGGTGTGAGATTAGATGGTGATGGATGAAGGGATGAAGTGGTGTGAGATTAGATGGTGATGGATGAAGGGATGAAGTGGTGTGAGAGTAGATGGTGATGGATGAAGGGATGAAGTGGTGTGAGATTAGATGGTGAAATTTCAGGACACTGGCATTTGGAACACAGCCCGTAGTGGCCGAGTCTTTGGACAGGAAGAGAGGAGACAGCTGTCCATCACCTGTGTCTCTGTCCATGGAAACACTGCTGAGTCAGACACTTTCCGAGAGCCGCTCATATCCTCTCACGGGAACGTGTGTGTGTGGTGTGTGTGTGTGTGGTGTGTGTGTGTGTGTTTCTGTCACTGTTATCTCTCTGTTTGTCTCTGTGTGTCTCACTCTGTAGCTGTCTGTCTCTCGCTGTATTACACTCAGTTCTCCAGCTGCATAAGTTCTAAAGCAGCTGCTTAAATTCCTGTAGCTACATACACACACACACACACACACACTCTCACCAGCCGTCATTCTCTCTAGAGGTGCAAAAGAATATGTGAGCAGACACATAATCCAAGAAGCCACACACACAGAATAAACCACACACACACACACACACACACACACACACACACACACACACAGTGAGTTAAATGTCCTGAGAAAAGAAAAACAAACAGAATTGTTATACGGCAATATCAGCTAGTCCAGCTAGTAAGGTGTGTGTGTGTTTGTGTGTGTGTGTGTGTGTGTGTGTGTGTATGTGAGTGTGTGTGAGAGAGAGACAGCTGGGTTTTAGTCAGCACAAGTTCTCAGCACATGCACTCTTTACGGACATCTAATCCTGTGTGTGTGTGTGTGTGTGTGCGTGTGCTTGTGTGTGTGTGTGTGTGTGTCTGTGAACTCTACACTCAGCTCACACACTGAGTCGAGGTCTCTGCATGTAATGAGAGCTGATTGAGTTGTCAGTTTATGTGTGTGTGTGTGTGTGTGTGTGTGTGTGTGTGTGTGTGTGTGTGTGTTAGCAGCAGGTGCCAGAGTAGTGTGCCACCTGTGTGAGTGTCTATTTAGCGATCAGACATCAACTCCATAAGTATTAGCATCCCTTTATGAATATTAAAGATGTAAAAATAAATAAATAAATAAGACGTTATCCTGTTTGGATGGTTGCCATAACAACAGGGGGCCCATATGGCTGTGTCACAAACCGAGTACTAAATAGTGTAAGGGTTGCCGTGACAACAGGGCATGTGGTTGAATCCCAAACTGAATAGTAAATAATTTGAACGAAACCCCAGGTTACCATGACAACAGGGCATCTGGTCATGCTGGAGGCGGTGTTAAAGAAAATAAGACTGTTGTTAATGACTGTTGTGGTTCCTGCACTAGATGTAGTGTACTGTTCAGTCACATACTAGATAGGGTGAAATTGTGCAGTTTGGGATGCAGCCACAAGGAGAAACCTAAACTAGCTGCGGAACATTTAGTTAGGTCAAGCTCTGTGTGTGTGTGTGTGCGCATGGTTGTGAGTGTGTGTACATGTGTGTGTGTGTGGGGGGTATGTATTTGTCTGTGTGCGAGAGCGTTTGTGAGACTGTACGTGTGTGTGTGATTGTGTGTGTGTGCGTCAGTGTAATTGTGTGTATGTATGTGTGATTGTGTGTGTGTGGGTGTGTACGTGTGTGTGTGGGTGTGTACGTGTGTGTGTGTGTGCGTGTGTATGTGTGTGTGTGAGAGTGTGTGTGTGTATGGTGTTGTGTGTGTGTGTGTGTGTATGTGCATGGTTGTGAGTGTGTGGGTGTGTGTTTGTGTATATTTGTGTGCGCATGAGAGTATGTGTGCGTGTGTATGTGTGTGTATGTGTGTATGTGAGAGTATGCGTGTGTGTATGTGTGTGTGTGAGAGTGTGTGTGTGTGTGTATGGTGTTGTGTGTGTATGTGCATGGTTGTGAGTGTGTGGGTGTGTGTTTGTGTATATTTGTGTGTACGTGAGAGTGTGTGTGTGTGTATGTGTGCATGTGTATATGTGTGTGGAGCAAGAGTGTGTGTGGATGTGTGCATGTGTGTGTTCCAGTCTGTCCATGGCTGTGTCCCAAGATGCCACACATTAGCACAGCTGGCTTACCGCGTAATGTGTTAGAGCGGTTTGGGACACAGCCGTAGGAGATACAAGCGCTCTCAGTGTGTAACCTGCTCTATATCTTACACACACTTCAGAAATGTTGTGTGGTTTGGGACACAGCCGTGAGGAGATAATAGCTGCTCTCAGTGTGTAACCTGCTCTATATCTTACACTCACTTCAGAAATGTGTGTGGTTTGGGACACAGCCGTGAGGAGATAAAGCGCTCTCAGTGTGTAACCTGCTCTATATCTTACACCACTTCAGAAATGTTGTGTGGTTTGGGCACAGCCGTGAGGAGATTAAGCCTCTCAGTGTGTAACCTGCTCTATATCTTACACTCACTTCAGAAATGTTGTGTGGTTTGGGACACAGCCGTGAGGAGATTAAGGCTCTTCAGTGTGTAACCTGCTCTATATCTTACACCACTTCAGAAATGTTGTGTGGTTTGGGACACAGCCGTGAGGAGATTAGCGTTCTCAGTGTGTAACCTGCTCTATATCTTACACTCACTTCAGAAATGTTGTAGTGGTTTGGGAACAGCGTGGGGATTCAGGCTTAGTGTGTAACTGCTTATATTTGGACTAATTGGTGTTGTGTGGTTTGGGGACAAGGTGGGAGTAAAGTCTCTCAGTGTGTAACTGCTCATATCTTACACACGCTTCGAAATGTGTGTGGTTTGGGACACAGCCGTGAGGAGATAAAGCTCTCTCAGTGTGTAACCTGCTCTATATCTTACACACACTTCAGAAATGTTGTGTGGTTTGGGACACAGCCGTGAGGAGATAGCTCTCTCAGTGTGTAACCTGCTCTATATCTTACACTACTTCAGAAATGTTGTGTGGTTTGGGACACAGCCGTGAGGAGATCAGCCTCTCAGTGTGTAACCTGCTCTATATCTTACACCACTTCAGAAATGTTGTGTGGTTTGGGACACAGCCGTGAGGAGATATAAGCCTCTCAGTGTGTAACCTGCTCTATATCTTACACACACTTCAGAAATGTTGTGTGGTTTGGGACACAGCCGTGAGGAGATAAAGCTCTCTCAGTGTGTAACCTGCTCTATATCTTACACACACTTCAGAAATGTGTGTGGTTTGGGACACAGCCGTGAGGAGATAAAGCTCTCTCAGTGTGTAACCTGCTCTATATCTTACACACACTTCAGAAATGTTGTGTGGTTTGGGACACAGCCGTGAGGAGATAAAGCTCTCTCAGTGTGTAACCTGCTCTATATCTTACACTCACTTCAGAAATGCTGTGTGGTTTGGGACACAGCCGTGAGGAGATTAGCGCTCTCAGTGTGTAACCTGCTCTATATCTTACACCACTTCAGAAATGTTGTGTGGTTTGGGACACAGCCGTGAGGAGATAAAGCTCTCTCAGTGTGTAACCTGCTCTATATCTTACACACACTTCAGAAATGTTGTGTGGTTTGGGACACAGCCGTGAGGAGATAGCCTCTCAGTGTGTAACCTGCTCTATATCTTACACTCACTTCAGAAATGCTGTGTGGTTTGGGACACAGCCGTGAGGAGATTCAGCCTCTCAGTGTGTAACCTGCTCTATATCTTACACACACTTCAGAAATGTTGTGTGGTTTGGGACACAGCCGTGAGGAGATAAAGCTCTCTCAGTGTGTAACCTGCTCTATATCTTACACACACTTCAGAAATGTGTGTGGTTTGGGACACAGCCGTGAGGAGATAAAGCTCTCTCAGTGTGTAACCTGCTCTATATCTTACACCACTTCAGAAATGTGTGTGGTTTGGGACACAGCCGTGAGGAGATAAAGCTCTCTCAGTGTGTAACCTGCTCTATATCTTACACACACTTCAGAAATGTTGTGTGGTTTGGGACACAGCCGTGAGGAGATCAGCGCTCTCAGTGTGTAACCTGCTCTATATCTTACACCACTTCAGAAATGTTGTGTGGTTTGGGACACAGCCGTGAGGAGATTCAGCGCTCTCAGTGTGTAACCTGCTCTATATCTTACACACACTTCAGAAATGTTGTGTGGTTTGGGACACAGCCGTGAGGAGATAAATCTCTCTCAGTGTGTAACCTGCTCTATATCTTACACACACTTCAGAAATGCTGTGTGGTTTGGGACACAGCCGTGAGGAGATAAAGCTCTCTCAGTGTGTAACCTGCTCTATATCTTACACACACTTCAGAAATGTTGTGTGGTTTGGGACACAGCCGTGAGGAGATAAAGCTCTCTCAGTGTGTAACCTGCTCTATATCTTACACACACTTCAGAAATGTTGTGTGGTTTGGGACACAGCCGTGAGGAGATAAAACTCTCTCAGTGTGTAACCTGCTCTATATCTTACACACACTTCAGAAATGCTGTGTGGTTTGGGACACAGCCGTGAGGAGATTCAGCGCTCTCAGTGTGTAACCTGCTCTATATCTTACACTCACTTCAGAAATGCTGTGTGGTTTGGGACACAGCCGTGAGGAGATTCAGCGCTCTCAGTGTGTAACCTGCTCTATATCTTACACACACTTCAGAAATCATGAACCTAGTGTTCCCCATCACAGCTTCAACATATTTCTTTTTTATTAAGTCTGTATTTATCTACAAGTCCTTGGAGACATCTTCCTGTCTGTCTGGGCATGTGTGTGTGTGTGTTTGTGTGTGTGTGTGTGTATGTGTGTGTGTGTGTGTGTGTGTGTGTGTGTGTGTGCTTTCCGTCCTGAAACATTCCTTCATCCATCTGATGTATTTCACATTCTTGGCTCTTTTTCGCTTTTCTGAACTTTTGACTCAAACCTTAGTCTCTCTTCCACCTGTCACTCGTCCTCCATCAGTCTCTCTCCTTCTCTCTGTGTCTCTCTCTCTCTTTCTCTCTCTCTCCCTCTCTCTGTCTCTCTGTCTCAGGCAAGAAATTTACACAGTGTGTGTGTTTCCAGGTTTAATATTACTTCCATATGGTGACTAATGCAGCAATCATACTGTGCAAAATACTGTAACTAAATCTCTCTCTCTCTCTCTCTCTCTCTCTCTCTCTCTCTCTCTCTCTCTCTTTCTCTCTTTCTGTCTCTCTCTCTCTTTCTCTCGCTCTCTTCCAGTCACTCTGTTTTCCTTTCTATCTCTTTCTTAGCCTGTCTCTTTGCATCTGTCTGTTTCTCCCATTCTTTATTTCTCTCTCTCTGACACTCACACTCTTTCACTGTCTGTTTTTCTCCCCTTTCACCCCATTTTTTCTCCTTCTGTATTTCATCACTCATCTTTGTGCCCAGTTATTTAACTTTTCCTGTCCAAATCTCTCTCTGTCTCTTTCTCTCTCCCTCCCTCCCTCCCTCCGTCCCTCCGTCTCTCTGTCTGTCTCCCTTTGATTCTCTCTCTCTCTCTCTCTCTCTCTCTCTCTCTCTCTCTCTCTCTCTCTCTCTCTCTCTCTTTCTCTCTGTCTCTCTCTCTATATTAGTGTTCAGAGATCAGCTTTTTCAGGGGTGTGGTTATATGAAATGAAACAACAGTTACTGACCAATCAGAATGCAGGATTCTGCAGCGCTGTGCTTTAAGAATTCTGAAAGGATTTATTCTGGAGTTTTCTCTCTATAGGCGTGTCCCGGTTCCCAGGTGGACCCCCGGGCCGAGCAGTGTGCCGCCTTCAACACTAAAGAGTTCATGGGTCGAATTTACGACTGGGAGCCCTTTACTGAAGGTGAGACACACACACGCACACACACACACACACACACACAAACTCTCTCCCTCTCTCTCTCTCTCACACACACACACACACACAGAAAAAATTAGCAAAAGCTAATCAAAACTAGTTTAATGAGGGAAAGCTAGGCTAATGAGGGAAAGCTAGTTTAATGATTAAAAGCTACTTTAATGAGGGAAAACTAGGCTAGTGAGGGAAAGCTAGGCTAGAAAGTCAAAGCTAGCCTAATGATGGAAAGCCTGGCTAGTGAGTGAAAGCTAATTTAACGTGGGAAAGCTAGGCTAATGAGTGAAAGCTAGTTTAATGAGGTTAAGCTAGGCTGGTGAGATTTTTACAGCACAATTTCACCTCGGAAGTCTAACAATGAACTACACCAGGAAGTGAAACAATATGCTAAACATTGACACATCGACAGTAGGTCAGTATTCAGTCAGGTGACATGACAAGTGAAATGTGATTAGAGTTTTAATGGAACCTCACGCAATGAAGTTAAACATTAAATCATGAGATAAACAATCAAGACCAACATTCCTTCAGATCGAGTCTGCTTTCATTTCATGGTGGAGCGTCGTCAAAGAATCCGGCAATTTGAGTCGTCGTCGTTTCTTTCAACTTCCCACATGTCCAGCACTTCGATTCGATTCGGATCCCAGACGCAGTCTTCCTCCAGGCCACTCGGAACCATGCCACAGTTGGGCGGCACCCAGGCCGTGTCGTATTGGATATGCCATGTTTTCTGTAGAGGATGTCCCTGCCTATCGATCTTCTTCACTTTCCCCACTCGTACCCTCAGCTTCAGGATGGCCAGTCTCGTCCCGGGTTCAGGTTTCAGGGGGTAACGCTTAGCTTTATCTATGCTTCTGCTCACGTAGACGCCGGGCCCCAGCATCCCGCCAGAGGAGCGCCTGAACCCATGTTGCTTGATCTGTTTCGCGGCTTCCAGAGTCGTACCGTGGTACATGATGTAATACCTACGACCTCCGAATTCGATGGAACTAAGATCTCTCTGGAAATCTGCGTCCATGAAGAAGATAGATTTTCACCTGAAAACCAGTGCAATAATTCAAGTCAAATTCTACTCTAATTATATGTGCTTTAACTGATGTCCCCTGCCCTGGGCTGTAGAAACATCACGCTGTAACCCATCGTTCATCTTAATCTTGAAGAAGTACTTTTCACAAGCAACCCAAATCTGTTTCACAACGGAAAAGTCATCTATCATGTTATTCCACGGATTAACCGAAACATTCCCAGGGCTTCTAAATGCTGCTGCTATTTTCGAGTAAACACAGTAAACATGATAAAGCAGCAATAGAGTTTAAAGTTCAAATCAGTGAAGCGTACTGAACTCGTTCCAGCTCTAAATGTAACTCGACTAAACATGACTACATTCTTTTCGCGCTTACAAAGCCGTAGTGCCGAAAGAAATCCCGAAGAAAAGCAAGCGAGAAAGCGAGGACTGATCTTACTCACCTGTCTGGTTTTACATCTCACACGATCTTCATACTATTATACTCTGAGCCATGCTTTCACTTTCTTTTGCAACTCCCAGGAAAGCATGTTCCCTGTATGCATGTGTGTATGATAGCCGTGTAAATTTTTATATTGTGCCAGCTGTTTGTTATCTTTGTTATCTATATCTATCTGAACAAGTGTCTGAATTCATGGCAAATTCACCTGAAAAGGAAGTTAGAGCTTGTTTCATGATGGAGGTCATTATTTCCTGTCTCATTTTTAATTGAAATCCTTCAAGCTATGTTTAAGTGAACTTGCTGGACAGGAAATAAGTAGATTTATGAATTTAAGGACTCGCACTCTGGTAGTAAACTCTTGATGCCTTAAGGCAGTAAAATTACCATCAAAGGTGTGTGACTGATTTTATGTAAAAAGCTTTAGAGATCTCGGTTCAAATCCACATTACTACCAGGAAGTTACATCTCAAGCTAGGTTAGAGTAAACCTACATGGTTTATAGTGCAAACTCTCAGCAACTTAAAGCGATAGTATTTTGTTTGGATTCGGCTGATGATTCAGTGCAGATTTAGGACGAATTTATCATTAATGATTGTGCCACAATGTGTACATGACTGTAAGCTTCACTTACCCTGGAACTACACGTTGTTATTAATGGTTTGGAAAACTGCGGGTTGTTCTTCCTGTGCTGAAAGCATCAAACTGTAGAGTGCAGTGTTACTTTTAATCTCTCAATATACCTCTAATTTCTGTTTGCATTTTTATACAATCCACAATTCAGCAGGAGAGAAGGAGTGGAGTTACTTACCGTACAGCCGACGAGTTAACGCCAAGTGAAGCTTCTCAGCCTGCTCGCATTTATACTGTTTTTCAAATTCAAGTGAAGAATGTGAGTAATGTAGTAAAACTAGTCTGAATGTTTTCACAAACACTCTGCAACCAGATGTGTACGTTAAATGAAAACGAAAGTGAGACCTGTAGACTAGTCATTACTTGATAATGTTTCATCGACAGATAAGAATTCAAGGGACAAAGTCTATCTTTATTATACGTCCCATTGGTTGATGACTT
The DNA here is from genome assembly GCA_033459395.1 of Hemibagrus guttatus. NCBI lineage: Eukaryota > Metazoa > Chordata > Actinopteri > Siluriformes > Bagridae > Hemibagrus > Hemibagrus guttatus. Next base: position 31,986,830 of record JAUCMX010000003.1, read on the forward strand.
TTTTTTACAATCCCAAAATTATTTATTAATCCTCATCCCATACTGATATTGGTAGAACTTCTCACAGGTTCGAGCTTCTTGAAATGTTTGAGGTCTCTAGATTTTATACCATTTTGAATTGGTGGATTTTTTCCAACATGGACATAAACGTCACTGGTGGTTAAATGGTCCTGATGTTTGCAGACTGAGAACCTCAGACACTGGGCTGTCAATCAAAACATTAGAATATTAGCATTTGATCAGTTTTTTTATTGTTTATTCATTCAGATATTTTTTGGATATTTCATAAAACTCAGCTTTATATATATTTAATATATAGTAAGTCAAAGCTAGCCTAATGATGGAAAGCCTGGCTAGTGAGTGAAAGCTAATTTAACGTGGGAAAGCTAGGCTAATGAGTGAAAGCTAGTTTAATGAGGTTAAGCTAGGCTGGTGAGATTTTTACAGCACAATTTCCCTTCGGAAGTCTAACAATGAACTACACCAGGAAGTGAAACAATATGCTAAACATTGACACATCGACAGTAGGTCAGTATTCAGTCAGGTGACATGACAAGTGAAATGTGATTAGAGTTTTAATGGAACCTCACGCAATGAAGTTAAACATTAAATCATGAGATAAACAATCAAGACCAACATTCCTTCAGATCGAGTCTGCTTTCATGTCATGGTGGAGCGTCGTCAAAGAATCCGGCAATTTGAGTCGTCGTCGTTTCTTTCAACTTCCCACATGTCCAGCACTTCGATTCGATTCGGATCCCAGACGCAGTCTTCCTCCAGGCCACTCGGAACCATGCCACAGTTGGGCGGCACCCAGGCCGTGTCGTATTGGTTATGCCATGTTTTCTGTAGAGGATGTCCCTGCCTATCGATCTTCTTCACTTTCCCCACTCGTACCCTCAGCTTCAGGATGGCCAGTCTCGTCCCGGGTTCAGGTTTCAGGGGGTAACGCTTAGCTTTATCTATGCTTCTGCTCACGTAGACGCCGGGCCCCAGCATCCCGCCAGAGGAGCACCTGAACCCATGTTGCTTGATCTGTTTTGCGGCTTCCAGAGTCGTACCGTGGTACATGATGTAATACCTACGACCTCCGAATTCGATGGAACTAAGACCTCTCTGGAAATCTGCGTCCATGAAGAAGATAGATTTTCACCTGAAAACCAGTGCAATAATTCAAGTCAAATTCTACTCTAATTATATGTGCTTTAACTGATGTCCCCTGCCCTGGGCTGTAGAAACATCACGCTGTAACCCATCGTTCATCTTAATCTTGAAGAAGTACTTTTCACAAGCAACCCAAATCTGTTTCACAACGGAAAAGTCATCTATCATGTTATTCCACGGATTAACCGAAACATTCTTAGGGCTTCTAAATGCTGCTGCTATTTTCGAGTAAACACAGTAAACATGATAAAGCAGCAATAGAGTTTAAAGTTCAAATCAGTGAAGCGTACTGAACTCGTTCCAGCTCTAAATGTAACTCGACTAAACATGACTACATTCTTTTCGCGCTTACAAAGCCGTAGTGCCGAAAGAAATCCCGAAGAAAAGCAAGCGAGAAAGCGAGGACTGATCTTACTCACCTGTCTGGTTTTACGTCTCACACGATCTTCATACTATTATACTCTGAGCCATGCTTTCACTTTCTTTTGCAACTCCCAGGAAAGCATGTTCCCTGTATGCATGTGTGTATGATAGCCGTGTAAATTTTTATATTGTGCCAGCTGTTTATCTTTTCTACACTTTTTCATTTCTGGCCACAAGTTTAAGGATCTGGCTTCTTCACACTTCCCTGTGCTGGTTTCTGACAGGAAATTATTGTAACATAGCAAGCATTTGGGAAGAAAAGGTCATTGGTTCACAGAGAGGTCCACGTGGATGCGGGTTTGCAGGGTTGAAGCTAATTCTGGAGTGAAAGCTATTTCAAGACTGAGCGCTAATCTGGCAAGTAAGAGCTAGGAGAGAAAGGAAAAGCCGACCTAGCGAGTCAAACCTAGCAAAACTCATCCTAGTGTGGTTTCTGAACGTTCAGAATTCATGAGTTCATGAGTCTCAGGCTGTTAATCAATCGTGTTTATTAGAATAATAGGCCACGCTCATTAGGACAGAGCAGCCATTCTGTGAAAAGTAGCGTTCAGTGATTTCAAAAAAAAAAAAAAAAACCAACTGATCAGCCAATTGATTAAAAGATTTTTAAGCTTTGAATTCAGCAAATACACTTTATAGTCCAGGCACACTGAAGCGTCTGCAAATGAAATGATTGAAGTGTGCCGGTGAATTCTCAAATCTGATTGGTCATTTCATCTGTGTTTCATATTTCACCCCATTTCCACCAATAATTTCACCTTATTACGCAGGAAGTATAAAATAAAGTGGACTTTAATCACCACAGATGGACAGAACGTCCCATTCTCACTCAGCAAGACAAGACCAGAATTAATTTTAATAACAAAAGAATAAACAAATACTTCAGAATGAAACACGAACACACAATTGTTGCAGCTTTTTTTCTTCAGACAAAGCACCAACGTTTAAAAACAACACAACATACCGAACTAGACATTCTCAAATGTCTCACTAGACATTTCAGAAGTCATTCGTCTTTGTTATCTTTTAACTTCCCACATATCCAGCACTTCGATTCGACTCGGATCCCAGACGCAGTCTTCCTCCAGGCCGCTCGACACCATGCCGCAGTCGGGCGGCACCCAGGCCGTGCTGTAGCCCTGCTCGTGCCATGTTTTCTGTAGAGGATGTCCCTGGTAGTCAATCTTCTTCACTCTGCCCACTCGTACCCTCAGCTTCAAGACAGCCAGTCTCACCCCAGGTGGAGGATTCAGGGGGTAACGCATAGCTTTATCTACACTTCTGCTCACGTAGACGCCAGGCCCCAGCATCCCGTCAGCGGAGCGTCTGAAACCTTCATGCATGATTGTTTGTGCTGCAGCCAGCGTTGTTCCATGGTACATAGTATAGTATCTGTGGCCTCCATAGCCTTTATTCATGGCAGATTCACCTGAAAAGGAAGTTAGAGCTTGTTTCATGATGGAGGTCATTATTTCCTGTCTCATTTTTAATTGAAACCCTTCAAGCTATGTTTAAGTGAACTTGCTGGACAGGAAATAAGTAGATTTAAGAATTTAAGCACTCGCACTCTGGTAGTAAACTCTTGATGCCTTAAGGCAGTAAAATTTGCATTAAAGGTGTGTGACTGATTTTATGTAAAATGCTTTAGAGATCTCGGTTCAAATCTACATTACTACCAGGAAGTTACATCTCAAGCTAGGTTAGAGTAAACCTACAGAACAATTCAGAATTCAGGCTCGGGAATTAAAGCATGGTTTATAGTGCAAACTCTCAGCAACTTAAAGCGATAGTATTTTGTTTGGATTCGGCTGATGATTCAGTGCAGATTTAGGACGAATTTATCATTAATGATTGTGCCACAATGTGTACATGACTGTAAGCTTCACTTACCCTGGAACTACACGTTGTTATTAATGGTTTGGAAAACTGCGGGTTGTTCTTCCTGTGCTGAAAGCATCAAACTGTAGAGTGCAGTGTTACTTTTAATCTCTCAATATACCTCTAATTTCTGTTTGCATTTTTATACAATCCACAATTCAGCAGGAGAGAAGGAGTGGAGTTACTTACCGTACAGCCGACGAGTTAACGCCAAGTGAAGCTTCTCAGCCTGCTCGCATTTATACTGTTTTTCAAATTCAAGTGAAGAATGTGAGTAATGTAGTAAAACTAGTCTGAATGTTTTCACAAACACTCTGCAACCAGATGTGTACGTTAAATGAAAACGAAAGTGAGACCTGTAGACTAGTCATTACTTGATAATGTTTCATCGACAGATAAGAATTCAAGGGACAAAGTCTATCTTTATTATACGTCCCATTGGTTGATGACTTTTTTTCACAATCCCAAAATTATTTATTAATCCTCATCCCATACTGATATTGGTAGAACTTCTCACAGGTTCGAGCTTCTTGAAATGTTTGAGGTCTCTAGATTTTATACCATTTTGAATTGGTGGATTTTTTCCAACATGGACATAAACGTCACTGAAGTTGGGCGGCACTCACGCCGTGTCGTATCCATTCTCGTACCATGTTTTCTGTAGAGGATGCCCCTGGTAGTCAATCTTCTTCACCCTCCTCACTTCTACCCTCAGCTTCAAGATGGCCAGTCTCTTCCCTGGTTTAGGATCTAGGGGGTAATGCTTAGCTTTTTCCAGACTCCTGCTCATGTAGACGCCGGGCCCCAGCATCCCGTCGGTTGAGGGCTTGAAACCTTGACGCTTGATCTTCCGTGCAGCAGACAGCGTTGTTCCATGGTACATGATGTAGAATATCTGGCCTCTGTAGTACTCTAGGAAACTAAAGTCACTCTCATCATAATAAGAATAATAATAATCCATGGAAAATTTACCTTAAAAGAAGTTTGTTCCATGAAACACAATTCAGAAATTTCATTCAGAAAAACCCTACATAGTATTTCTATGAATGCTTTGTGTAGCAGATCCTCTGTTTTTTTAACCAGACATTTACGTACATTTTCTAGCTAAAAGTAGCTCATGATAGCAGAGACTAGCTCCAGAGAGACAGATGACGTGGCTTGTTTAAAAAGTGGAGGCATGTTTTACAGAGAAATGTGCGCTTATTCCTCTGTTTCGAGTTCAGAGTAGAAATTTCAGCTGTTCCGAATAGACAAATCAAAGGCGTAGGTGGATTTGACTTTAATACAGGAAGCTCGCACAGGAAACTCACTAGACAAAGTAAAGGCTGCTTTGGTTAACAAGAGCAATATACTGATTTGTCCTGGTCACTGTGGATTAAAGGATTCATTTGTTTTTAATTTTTTATAATAGGTCCATCTAAAATTTCCGAGTTATAATTTTATTATTTTCTAGTTGGTTCTACTTTCAATTTATAAAAGAATCGTGTTTTCGTGTTTCCCCTGTCAGTCACAGTGAATAGGTATGCGGAAGAGGGTAGATTTCTCACATTATGCCCCATAATGTGAGAAACTGTTTGAAAAAATGCTGCTGGATGGCTCCAGGTGTTTCAGAGGAAGTATGTGTTAGCCGTCACCCTTCCTATTTGTCTTCATGGTTGATGGCGGCCATCTTTTTCTAGTTTGTTCTTAGACTAATATTTCCTGAGAAACAGCTGTTTGAACTTCCCTCTATCCTCTCTGATGACCACGATCCAGACCTTACAGACCACCTTGGATTTAATGATATTTCTGTGAGTCCATGCAGCCAGTCCTGAGTTCCAGCTGTTTGAGTAAATGAACTCTGTTCTGAGTTTCTAAAAATGATTGGCATGTGGCAGCCATATTGTTTAGAAATCTCAATATGTTTTTGATGGTTCTGTGTCTTACAGACTTTGGCTGGAGTAGGATTAAGAGCAGTGGTAGAGGGAAGCGGCAGCTTAGATGTTAAAGATGTCGGCTGGCCAAAAGGTTTTTAGTTCAAATCCCACCGCTGCCACTGTTGGGCCCTTGAGCGAGCGTCATTGCTCTCAGCATTTATTCATGTTATACACTTATCCAGACCCTTTGTAAATAAGGGGCCTTATACATTTTAATGGCATAACAGAAAAATACTCAGCACTTCAACGTGGTGCGTCTATTTATCAGTAAACACACAGATACACATTCCTAGCAGGTTGGCTTTCTTCCAGGAATTTTTGGCATGCTTTTAAATCGAAACCCTTTTAAGCTGTTTCCGAGTAAACCAAGTGAACTCGGAATTCGGGTTTAAGCAGTCGCACTCGGGGATTAAAAATGGGTTTATCGGACAAACTCTCCCCAACAAATGTGTTAGTGGTTGTTTTTTTTTAAATTTAGTTGATGATACAGTGATACAGATTTAGAACTGAGGTATGGTAGATGATTGGACCTTAAAGATTGCAATGTGTACATGACTAATGAGAAACTACAGGTTATTTTTGAGGAACTACATGTTATTGATGAGAAACTATAGGTTATTAATAAACCACATGTTATTGATGGGAAACTACAGGTTATTGATGAGGAACTACAGGTTATTGATGAGGATCTACATGTTAGACATTATACTGAAAGATGCAACACACAATCCAGAACATCAACAGATGAGTGAGGTCACTTACCAGCTGATGACTTTACTTCAAATGGCTAGTTTCACAGCCTGCTCACTTTTCGGACTCACTATATTTTCATTTTTACTTTTTGAATTTCTAGGCTAGAAAGTCCCCTGCCCTGTTTTGGCTGTGTAACAGGTAAAACTAGTCTGCTTCCAGTTGTGTCTCAGGCCTCAATTATAATCGGAGTTCATGAAAAGATAATAATTCAAGAGACAAATCATATCTTTATTATATGGTTCATTGGTCATAGATTTAGCGATATGATTGTTTTGTTTATTCCAAAATCCTATGATATATTATTAGTCCTCATCTCATACTGATGTCCAGTAGAACCTCAGAAAACTTCTCACAAGTTTGAGCTTCTCGAGCAGGTCTCTAGATTTTATACCAATTTTAATTGGTGGAGTTTTTGGTCACTAGTGGTTTTTCTACCAAAAAAAAACACCTTTGAGTTAAAAATTAATGTTTAAATCTAAATACATGAGTAAATATATAGCACCGAAATGTTCTGTGAGACTTGAGAAGTATTTACAGTTACCTCAGTCATTCATTCATCTTCATTAACTGCTTCAGAGTCACAGTGAATAAATTTCTCGGAAGTTTGAAGTCTGAAGGAGGAAACAGGACGTGCTCTCTGGGTTCAGGATCAGGGTTCATCTTTTATTGTCTTTAGTTGATGATACATGTGTAAATGTGTAAATTTCACTTAGCAGCAAACTCCATGGAGCTACACAATGTTCATATTAATGAGGAGCTACAGATTGTTATTATTGAGGCTCGACACACTGGAGATCAAGTTCTCTCAGGAAAAATAATAACTCAACGTTACAGTCAGTGTTTGACTGAACGCTAACAAAAGCACTTCAGGTATCATGGGTTACAGTGTACAGCAGTGCTTTTGTTTGCCCTTGAGGTGATTTTGTAGAAGATAGAAGAATGTTCCTCTGCTGTGTTTCAGCTGCGTGACAAGTAAAACTAGTTTAAATATTTTATAAAATAAACATCTTATTGCTCAGCTTCTGAAAAAACATAAGATCTTTGTTACGTGGTAAAGCTGTACACATCTTTTCTACACTTTTCTGGCTACAAGATTCAGGATCTTTTGTGTGCAGGTTTCATCACATAAAGAGATTCAAATAAAAATAAAACCTGTGGAATTTTAAAGCTGTATCTTCAGTGCTCAGGAGTTTATACTTCAAGGTTTCTTGGTAATATGGCAAACTAGCATTCCACAACGTAACTATAAATAAATGGATCAAAATTCTGACCTTATTCTTTACTGAAATAATTCTTAACTTTGGAAAAAACTGCTGTGGTGAAAGACAGACAAAACGTTTCAGGACGTGATATTATATGACTCATCTCTGTTTTATAGATAAGGAAGAACTAGCTTGTTTGCTTTTTGTGTTTATTTATTTTCTTTATTCATATATTAATAACAGTATAAAGAACGTGCCTTTAAAATGTCTGAACAGTTTGTGGTGTTTTACTGTCTGTGTAAACTTCAGGTAGCTTTAACTTATCTAAGCAGTTGAAAGCTAACCTAGCGAGTTTAGTGAGCAAAAATGAAACTAGCAAGTGAAAAAAGCGTCTATTAAACGAAGGCTAGCTAGCTGAGCAAGAAAATGCTAACAAGCTTGTGAACTGTGATGTTGTGAACAAATTAGCCTAGTTAATGGTAAGCTAACCTAGCAAACCGTGTTTCTTGTGTAATTAAGCCTTGTTAGGAGGCAGAGTCTTGGACACAGGGCTGTCGATCAAGCATGCTCATTAGTATATTAATTTATCTTTGGATGTTTAGTATAACATTTGGAAATCTTTTATTTGAACTTTCTGACACAGAAGAGATTCCTAGCTTCACATTGGCAAACTGGTGGTTTTTAAACATGTTTAGCGGCAAAACATTGCAAACTCTGCTATGCAGCGCAAGTGTGGCCGAGTCGGATCCAAGAGCTGCAATAGCAGGAATAGCGCAGTAATGTCAGCAAGATACAGTCATGTCCCAGGCATGCTTTCCAGAATCATGTGGTATCCTTGAGGAAACAGATGAGCCTCTGGTTCAGATCTGGCTGGAAATATACTGATGAGATAATGTTACAGATTTGTTACTCTGTGGGGCGGAGTGCAAAAACTTCTGAGCGCTAACGAGACCCTCGAGTGATTTAAGGTCAAATCTGAAGACATGGATAGAAGGGACAGAAAGACAGGATATAGGAAGCAGAAAGAGAAATGAAATAAGGAAATGTGTAACGTGAATTCTAGAAGCTTCCAAGCCCTAGCTAACACTGTACCAAGGAGAGCGAAGGACAAGCTGAGAAACACAGAGCCAAGTTGGAATGTTAGCTTATTCGAAGAAGAAATGCTAATAAGAGCTGAATAACAGCAGATGTCTTTCTAAAATATTTAG
>JAUCMX010000003.1:32005373-32035373 GCA_033459395.1 Hemibagrus guttatus
AGCTGGGAGGCTGGAGAGTGGTCTGAATGCAGTGTGTCATGTGGGTGGGGTCTGCAGCACCGCCAGCTCCAGTGCAGGCAGAATTTCTCCAGCCGCTCCACCCGGGTCCACCCTCAGCGCTGTCACGGTCTCACACAGCCCAACACCACACAGGCCTGTCACACACACTCCTGCTCCCACTGGCAGGTCACCTCCAACTGGAGCGCTGTGAGTCTCTCACACACACACACACACACATACACACACACACTCCGGCTCCCACTGGCAGATCACCTCCAACACACACACACACATAATGTTGTGTATGTTTTCTGTTCCTCAGTGTTCAGTGGACTGTGGTGCAGGTAAAAGATCCCGGAACGTCCGCTGCGTTAGTGACCACGGTGATGTGGTGAGTGACGGCGAGTGTAACTCCAGGCTCCGCCCACAAAGAAGTGAAGACTGTCACATGGGTCCCTGCGTCTCCAACTGGTACTTCACTGACTGGACAGACACAGTGAGTGCTGACCAAACAGGACTGGAGCTCATCTGTTTCTGAAAAGTCTGAAGGGTTTGGATGTTTGTTAACATTTGTGTGTGTTTGTGTGTCAGTGCTCTGTTCCATGCGGTCCAGGTGTGCAGAAGCGTGATGTGGTGTGTGTGTCGAATGGAGCTGATGGCGAGTGTGTGAAGGACAAACCGGCTGATATGAAGGCGTGTAACTCGGGACACTGCGTGGCACACACACACTGGTTCACTGGACCATGGGGACAGGTGAGAGACGGAGTGTGTGTGTGTGTGTGTGTGAGACCAGACGATTGTTATTTAGTGCGCGATTTGAGACACAGCCAGTGTAGTGTAGGCAGCCTGAGGTTATTGTATTGTTCCTGCAGTGTGTAACATTGTGCTTGGTGTGTGTGTGTGTGTGTGTGTGTGTGTGTGTGTGTGGCGTGTGTGTGTTACAGTGCAGCGCTCCTTGTGGGAACGGAACCCAGCGCAGAGACGTGATCTGTGTTCAGAAGCTGGGGAGTGACTTCAGCGTGACGCTGACCAGCGAGTGTGCGCACCTGGAAAAGCCGTCCCCCATCCAGACATGTGAAGTGGAAGCGTGTAAACCGCAGTGGTTCACCACGGAGTGGAGCGCGGTGAGGACGGGGACAGAAAACCAGGGGATGAACGAGAGATAGTGTGGAAGTGTGGATGGAGAAAGAGAAAAAGAGGGAATTAAACGATAGAGGAAGTGAAAGAAAGTTCTAGAAGTCTGAGGAAGAAAGAAAATAAATAGAAATGTTTTAGGCTCCGTCTCAAATCAGCTTGTTCACTATTGGAGCTCACTATATAGGGATGAATAGAGCAGGAGGTTGTCCCTCTGTCTCACTCCGTGTCTGTCTCTCTGTCTCTCCATCCTTCCTCACAGTGCTCCAAGTCGTGCGGTGATGGAGTCCAGACTCGAGATGTTCGCTGTCTGACGCCGGATAAACAGCCAAGTTCAGCTTGTGACTCCGCCCACAGGCCACACCCCGAGCAGCCCTGTAACCCCGCCCCCTGCAGCCCCTCTCTAGGTGTGTGTTGTTTGATGATCAGCTGTTCAGATTGTCCTCTTTGTTTCAAACAATCCCTCTCTCTTTCCATCTGTTCTACTCTTTACCTCATCCTTTCACCCCCTTCTATCCCTCTGTCCTTTCTATTTTCTTCCTTCTTCATTTTCTCCTCTCTATGTCTCCATCATTTCATCTCTCTATCCCCCCTCTGTCTTTAACACTTTCTTTCTTTCTTTCTTTCTTTCTTTCTTTCTTTCTTTCTTTCTTTCTTTCTTTCTTTCTTTATCTCTCCACCCCTCACCCTCTTTTACTCTTTCTTTCCTTTTTTCCTTCTTTTCATCTTCCCTTTATGTCTTTATCATTCTTTCTCTTCCTTTTACTTTTATTCCCATCTTTCTTTTTCTCTCCATCTCTCCATCTTCACATCCCTCTGTTTTGCTCCTCTCAATCCCACCCCCTTTCTTTCACTCTTCCTCACCATTTTGTATTTCTCTGTCCGTCTCTTTCTTTTTCTATCCATTGCACTACTTTCTCTTCTTTCTTTCTATCCCTTTTTATCTTTCCCTCCTCTTTTTCCTGACAGATGAGAGCTGTAAGGACCGACGCTCCAACTGTCTGATGGTGGTCCAGGCTCGGCTTTGCGTTTACACCTACTACAAGTTGGCCTGCTGTGCCTCCTGCACTCAGAGCACTCAGAGAGCCAAACGCCACTGACCCCGCCCAGGGTCAAAGGTCAGCGGCAGGGCTCTATCACGGACTGACCTCAGTCTAAATCGAGGAATTATAGACTTTTATCATTTCAACAGCTCTGTTTAGCTGCAGCTCTGTCAATCATGATTATGCCCCCCACCCCACACACATACACTAGCTCTTTAGCTACAAATGAAATGCCCACCATTTTATCCCACATGCAGCCCGTCACCTGAGACGTGTCCGGTGTGTGATTTTTACCTTTTCAGGTTTGCAGCAGCGGTTCGAGGCTAATGTAGCTAACTCAGATTGGACGCTTATAGCCAGTTTAGCATTGAGCTAAACCATGATGACACTGTAGTTCCCATTTAAATTCAGATTTAATGACAAATGCTGCATGGTGCTAAATTACATGATGCTAAACTGGTGGCTCTTCCTTTTTATGCACATTAGCATCATAGCTCCAATGTAAGCACGTCTCTGCTGATCGACTGTTTTTGGGGTAAAAGCGGAAATTGTGTGCATTTCTTTTCTGACCTTTCTTTTTTGGGCTTTTTCTCAAAGTGAGAACTTTTTTAAAAATCGTTATGTTTGTTTTGTTTTAAAAGCACTAGATTTTCCTGCGTTTCTATGGCAACCTGAATGCCAGTCTAAACCTACAGTGATGAAGGTGCCTTTAATAAAGAAAAGACTCATCAGTTCACCTGCTTTGGTGCCAAAATATATGGATTTTATCTAAATCCAATTGTACTGCACTTGTGGACATGTAGTGAACTATGTTAGGGGTATTTTTTTTCCACAGCCTATAAAATACACAGATATGTAAGTTTGGCGCGGAATGTTCTATACAGTGCACTTTAAGCATTGGAGGCAAAAATAATGGCACCCCATCCCCCTTTTCCCCATGTAGTGCACTGTAAGGAATTTTTAGTCTGCCTTTATATATTAGTGCACTTTATGTAATAAGTAAGCGCCCACTTCATGTGAAAGTGCACTAAATGTCCTTTAGGGCACTATGATAGTTCTTCCCTGGATAAGTGGACTACATAGCAAGTGGACAACACTGAGATTTTCACTCTGGCAAAGGTGTAAAATAATGCCCCCCTGTATAGTGCCCTGTATAGTCTTTACCCTCGATGTAGTGCACTATATGTCCACAAGACAATCATTACTGATTCAGATCATTCATTCCTGTTTAAGTGCACTTCATAATTAACATTCTAGCCTATGTAGTGCACTGCATGTCGATGCATTTACTGTTCCAGCTAAATCCAGCTATTTCCCTGCATTAGTGCACTACCTAGGGTGTGAAATAATACAGCATTAATGGTGCATTCACTGCTCCCTACCTAGTTCACTAAAGAACCGTTTGAGATTTAAACATATCACTAATTGTGCAAATCATGAATTCTGTGAACAAAGCATAGCCATTCCTGTTTTCACACACACACACACACACACACACACACACACACACACACTCTCTCTCTCTCTCTCTCTCTCTCCTTTTCCCCTGCTTGTCTCTTATTAATCATATGTATGCATGTACATTTATGTTAAAATGTTTTTTAAATGCACCCTTAAATACGAAGGTGTGTGTGAGAGCAGAAATGTTTCTGATTGGCTGTAAGAGGTAAGGGGGCGGGATTTAAGGCGACTTGTGTTTGTTGTTTGATGGTTTGTGTTTGTTTTATGAACTAGCCAAATTCTTAACTCCAGGGGTGCTTTAAAGCATCAATCAAAATGTGCATCAAGCAATTTCATCTCTCTCTCTCTCTCTTTTGTGTGTGTGTGTGTGTGTGTGTGTGTGTGTGTGTGTGTGAGAGAGAGAGAGAGAGAGAGAGAGAGAGAGAGATACAAAAAAAATTGTGTTAATGTACATACTTGTGTGTCTGTGTATAGTGCCATAATCAAATATTAGCAACTAGAAGCTGAAATATACTTATATATATATATATATATATATATATATATATATATATATATATATAACACAGATAGCTATTTATCAAGAAATATTGCTATAATTTATTTTTATTTCGTGAAACGAAGCATATGTTATTATCTTCTGAGGTTCGAGAACAAATTCAGATTGTAAAATAAAGGTTTTTTTGTCACTATAAAGATGAAAATGTGTGTTAAATGTCATTACAGTGCTGCAGAATAAAGAAAACTGCAACGTCCAGATTCGCTGATTAGTGAGTCGTGAATTGCAGCATGTCAGATGTACGGTTGTAACATTGTGACCAAACCACTTCCGGTTCACTTCCGGTATTCACTGACATTTAAACAGCATGCATACTACATTCAGTGCGAAGTATTGTTCCATTTGTGACTCTACCAAGCTGTTTCTTTTGCCAGTGTTTTCTTGCTCTGTGTGTGACCATTGTTTGTTCCACATGTTTGATTTTTGCCTTGTGTCTTGGATTTCTTTGCCTGTTTGATTTGCCACTCTGGTTACTGATTACTTTCTGCCTGTTTTCCTGGACTACCATTCTGGTTCATGTTTTGGATTTGTTTGCTGTGTGTTTCCAATAAATCTGCATATGGATTCTAGATCTTCTGCCTTGGGAGGTATGTTACAGAATACTTCACCTCAAATGAATCCAGCAGATGTCACACAGCTCCAGACTCTAGTTACACACCAAGGGGAGATGCTCTTTGCTTATCAGGAACAAATAGCCACCTTGTAAGTGGCCAACGCATCGATGGAGCAACACCCACAACCCCAACAACCTCCTGTACCACCACCTCCCCACTGCGAACCAGCCCACATGGCGCTCCCAGTGAAATTTGAAGGGTCAGCAGGCCGCTGCCGTGGCTTCCAGTGCCAATGCGATATCTTCTTTGCACACCAACCTGACATGTACAGGGAGGATAGCACCAAATGCGACTTTCTAATATCCCTACTAACCAGAAAAGCACTGGACTGGGCTTCTGCAGTGTGGGATAGAGATCTGCAGGTGCGTAGTTCAATTGCATATTTGTCCAACATGATTTGAGAAGTCTTCAAATAACCCGTGGGGGGCAGAGACATTTTAATGCAACTCCTGCAACTTCGTCAAGGGTCAGAAACTGCAGCAGAATATGCAGGTAAATTCCGGACTCTTGCAGCTCAGAGCAGGTGGAATGATACCTCAGTACGTGCTGTTTTTCTTGAAGGACTCTGCCCCACGCTGCAGCTCTCCTGGATGCTGACACACAGCCGTCCCAATATATCACCATGGCCATCTGGCTGGACAACCTGCTATGCCAACGACGCTCAGACAGGGGGGCCATGAACAAACATCCGGTATGCCAATGGGTCGACACCACCAGAGAAGATTGAGGAGAGCCAATGCAACTCGGAATGACCCTTGTATCTCCAGAGGAACGACAGTACCATCTTCATCTCCAACTATGCTTTTATTGTGGCCAGTTGGGGCACCAATGCACTGACTGCCCTGAGAAACCCAAGACCCACAGTTCTAAGGTGGGCTGCTTCTCTTATTGTGCATGCATGACTGCTCTTGTACAGTTACATCACGCTTATGAAACTCATGGTCTCGCAGCCCTAGTGGACTCTGGACCCGTAGTAAACACGATCGACTGACCTCATTGAGGAAATGCGGCTGCCAACACTCCCCTGCACCCCACCACTCCGCATTAAAGCTTTGGACAATCGGCCCATCCATAACGGCTACATGACACACCAAATCTTTCCCATAACCCTCCAGGTTGGACTCTTTCATACTGAACAACTTGTGCTCTATGTGATATCCTCTCCATACAACCCCATTATCCTGGGGTTCCCATGGCTGCACCTTCACAACCCACGACTGTCATGGCAAAACAAAGAACATGGTCCTCCCACTGCCTAAGCCAATGCTTCCACAATCAACTGGCTCACCCATTTCTGACCACCTCTGTGGACAGCCCCAAATCCTACGCACTGGTGAACGTTCCCAAAGAATATGCTGACCTTAAGGAGGTTTATAGGAAGGAAAAAGCCACTTGTTTACCTCCACATCGCCCCTGGGACTTACTGCCCAATGCTGTGCCACCCAAGTGCAGGGTATACTCCATCCCAGAAAGCACAGCCATGGAGGAATACAGGAGGAATACGTCTGCCCTGGCATATGGGTACATTCAACCCTCCACGTCACTCACTGCAGCCGGATTTTTCTTCGTGGAAAAGAAAGATGACAGATTACAACCCTGTATAGATTTATTGGGGCCTCAACTCAATTACTGTGCGTTACCCATACCCCCTCCCACTCGTCCCATCGGCTTAAGAATAGCTCCACCAGGCAAGAATCTTTGAGAAATTGGACTTGAGGAGTGCCTACAACCTGATTCATATTACAGAGGGGGATGAATGGAAAACAGCCTTCCACACCACTAGGGGGCATTATGAATATCTGGTAATGCCGTATGTCCTGAACAGCTCTCCAGCTGTTTCCCTTTTTCCCAAGATCTTCAGAGACCTAATAAACCTCTACATCATAGTCTACACGATGACATCTTAATCTACTCTACCACTCTCGAAGTACATATCCACACGTGGTTCTCACCACTGCCCCAGTCCTCAAGCACTCTGACCCAAGTGCACCCTTTGTAGTGGAAGTTGATGCTTCCAGTTGTGGAATTGGGGCGGTCCTGTCCCAATGCCATGGGGAGCCATGAAAGCTGTATCCATGTGCTTTGAAGAGACCAATGAAGAGACCAATTATGACATTGGCAACTGAGAGCTACTATCAATCAAAGAAGCCCTGGAGGAATGGCGGCACTGGCTCGAGGGGGTAAAATGTCCATTGCAAGTCATAACAGATCACAAAAACCTGGAGTACATAAAAACCCCAAACAACCACCGACAAGCTAGATGGGCCTTGTTCTTCACCCGCTTTCAGTTCTTGGTGACCTATCGACCCGAGACTAAGAACAGTAAGGCAGACGCTCTCTCACACTGCCACAATCCCCTAAACCAGCCCATGTTCCAAGAACCTGTCCTGCCATCATCACTTATACTTGCCCCAGTCAGATGGGATCTTATGGATGAAATCCAATGAGCACAACAATTAGATCCATCACCAAATGAGTGTCCTCCTACCAAACAATACAGCCTCCGCCTTCGGGTGATTCAATGGGTTCACACCGCTTGCAGCTCAGGCCACCCCGGAAACCAGAGAGCCACGTCCCTGGTTCAAAATGCTTTTTGGTGGCCCTCCTTGGCCCAAGATGTAGAAACGTACGTCAAGGCCTGCCCCGGTTGTGCACAGTCTAAGTACCCTCATCAACTCCCAGGTGATCTCCTGGAACTGTTGATTATTCTCGTCCTGTTTTCCTGTACTACGATTCTGGTTTACGTTTTGGATTTGTTTGCTGTGTATTTTCAATAAATCTGCATATGGATTCTAGATCTTCTGCCTTGGGAGGTAGGTTACAATGGTGCACTATGTAGGTTGGTTTGATGAAGCCCTTGTTTCCTACCAGGCTATAGGACCGGATCAAGCAGGTGGTGGTGTTCTAATTCTTCTGCTCCCTCGAAAGTGCACTACACAGATTAGAAAAGGTAAAGTCTTTCCTCTGCCCTATGTAGTCCACTATAAATGTAACATCCATTCGATATTCAGCCGCAAGTGACCTATTTTAGCTTTCATGTTTTCATGTAGTGGCAAAAAGATTTCCCTTTTAATTCTGTTCAACTTAGTTCAAAATCGTCACAATCTTTATTTTTATTTTTTTTCCATCCATGAGCGTCGGCATGTCAGCGGTGCTTCTGTTGCACCCCTTAAGGGTGAAAGAGCCTTAAGTGGTTAAGGCTCTGGGTCGTTGACTGGAAGATCAGGGGTTCAAGCCCCAGCACCACCAAATTGCCACCGTTGGGCCCTTGAGCAAGGCCCCCAACCCACCCTGCTCCAGGGGCACTGTATCATGGTTGACCCTGCGCTCTGACCCCCAACCCCCAAGGATGGGATATGCGAAGAAAAGAATTTCAATGTGACAAATAAGGGCAACTTAACTAACTTAGCAACTTACCTGGGATTCATAGAACCACTTCCTCCTCTGTAAAAGTTCTTTGAAAATACAGTGTTAATGTAGCGATCATGTTATCATACAGGAGTGTGGATATTAGCTTTTAAATATCTGTGTGTGTGTGTGTGTATTTGTGTGTGTGCTTACCGTTAGTAGCTTATTAAACTGTGTTAAAAATTCCAGTATCTTCATGTACTTCCTCTCCAGGATATTGTGAGCCTGCGCCTCTTGTTCCTTCTCCTAAAACAGCACTTTATTAGTAACACACGTATTACTGACTTGGAGCTTTGAATCTCATTCAGCAAAATGAACTAATCTTTTTCCGAGTCATTTCGTTCATTTCAGCAGAATATAATTACAATGTTACATGTTAATAGCCAATTATCTCGACACATCTAGTTACACAAACGTTGATTTAGAATAAGACAAAACTATAAATCAAGGCCAAAACTGTCACATGATAAGGCTGTCACATGATGAACGAACGACTCGGGGCACAAACTAATCCTGTTTCCCATACAGAACCTATAGGATGTTACGCATACAAAATGAATGAATCGCTCCCTGAAACGACTCTTTGTTCCTGAGTCATATTAAAGATTTGTTTAAAATGAATGAATTGTTCATGAACGTCACATCACTACTCATATCTACAATGAGCCGCTTCCGTTCGAGACGGTTTTTAAAACATTGTTCAAGTCCGTGTAGAGTTTCAGACAGAGTTATCTGCAAGTAGAACAACCAAAGCTTGTTTGCTTCTTACATAAAGAATCAGATGCTTTTGAAGAGTCGGTTTATCACTCATCAAGATGAAGATGAATCAACGCAGTTCACAAGAAGAGTTATTTATGGCTACTGAAGAAGAAAAACTTACCACTAGTATCTCCTGAATAATAACTCCTAAATAATAACTTACTTATTATTTACTTTAGAAATCTACAATTGTGTATTAAATAGAGAAAGGTAAGGGGTGTGGAAGGGGAAAGACCTACAGCTGACATACAACATACCTTTAGGAACTCCACGTACTCTTCCTTTATCCTGCTGTAGTGCACCTTCAGGGTGATGTGTGCCTGAACAACTCTCTCATGTTCCTAAAATGCAGATATTAATGTTTCAGGGTAAGTTTCTGTTGTTGATGTTGTCAGCTAATTAAGTTAATGGAATTTGTGATGAGCTGCTTAATAAGCAGAACAATAAATGGCTGGTTCTCACTTAAGTATATATTTTAAATACAAATTATAGCAAACTTTCCATTCAAAAAGCGACAGTGGGTCTCATTAGTCTTCAAAGTGGCCATAACATATTAATATATTTTACACCTTCATCTCTTATCATTTTTATGATAGTCTTGAATCGTGTATGTGATTGCGGTTTGGGGATTACCTCAGAGACGGCGCTGTCGTCGGTGTGTGTGACTCTGACTCCACCCTTATCAGACATGGAGCTTTGATCCAGCGAGGAAGAGTCTACAATAAAAATAATCAAAATAATGCAATCAATAATAATACAAAAAAATATCACATGTACCTACATGGACAAAACTGATAACAGGATAAAAAAGTTACTCTAACTTGGTTGCATAAGTATATACACCCTTTTATAGTTGGGGGTGTGGCTGTGTTTAGAATCACAATTCAGTCTCATGTTCAGACGTAGCTACCATACAGTGCACAGTGATTCGTATGAAACCCTAATAAAAAAATCAGCTGCTTCTACACATGGATGTGCCATGATGATAAACTCTAGTGTCTCTAGACAACAAGACTGAGTGCTTTAATAAAATCGAAACTGAGTGTTAGTTTAGGGGTGAGCACCTTTATGCAACCAGGTAAGTTTGCTCTTTCTTATTTGAGAGAGAGAGAGAGAGAGAGAGAGAGAGAGAGAGAGAGAGAGAGAGATGATGATGATGATGTATTATTTCTACAGTCATGTACGAGAGGTGTTTCAGAGGTCAAATTAAAGCTGGCTCACAGTTCAGAAAGTTTGAAGAGGTTCCTGG
Organism: Hemibagrus guttatus; assembly: GCA_033459395.1. Classification (NCBI taxonomy): domain Eukaryota; kingdom Metazoa; phylum Chordata; class Actinopteri; order Siluriformes; family Bagridae; genus Hemibagrus; species Hemibagrus guttatus. The sequence continues at coordinate 32,015,601 of JAUCMX010000003.1, forward strand.
TATGAACACTGGGTGTCGCTGTTCTATCATTGAGTTCAGAGAGAAAGCGGGTGTTGTGTTTAGTCAGAAATCAGCTGCGGTAATGAAGAACCGGGTTGCCAGACACTAACAAGCCCACCACTTTTGTTGATTTTTTTCCTCCCGGGGATTAAAGATTTGACATATTACCTTGTTATAATTTGACTGAAATGCTTGTATTGAAATGTTTTACTCTAGGTCACATATAATAGATCAGAAATAAAGGATTACCAGCCCCTCAGTCTTAAGCTAAGATTGTTTTATTAATCGTAACGGACTGTGTTTATGATAAACTTCTATACAGTGATATAAGTTGAAATTGTGTGTAAAGTAAAACAGTGACTGTAAATGTGTGTGTTTGAGGTATGCGAGCGGTATATTTTGAGGTCTGGGGATAGTTTTCCGGCTAGTTTAATTGGTCATTAGTCTAGTTTCGGGCTAGTGTTGATTTGCTGTTGTTGTTGTTTTTTTGCGCAGATCTGGCAACCCTGATTATGTGTTTCAGTGTTCAGAGACTTTTACTGAAGCAGTACATCGCTCTTTTGGAGTAAACTGCTGCTGCGTGTGAGCAGAAGCTGAAAGCGCTGGAAGTTAGCATGTTAGCTCAACAAAAAGCAGTGTGTTTTTCTCTCTGCTAGCTAGGTGCAAGAAAATGCTAAAGGCTAACTGTGTGACTCAGTTTATAGTCCGGCACAAAAATATCTTTTACTTTGTGTATAAAATCAGCATCACCATTTCACACACATACACAGCTGAGCTGTTCATCATTATTTATTTTTATTATTATTATTATTATTATTATTATTATTATTATTATTACTGTCGTATACAAGAACTATTTTTGACTTATTTTGTTAGGTTTTAGACTTAACACATCTTTAACCTTAGAATATTAGGCCACGCCCCCAGCAGGACAGTTCGAATCTCCTCAGTGATTTCAGCGTGTGTTTTATTCCAGCAGTTTCTTCTGTTTTTCTTTCAAACTTTCTTGGGCAGGTGATGTTTAAGATTTTAATATCAATATTAAAAGTTTTATTCAGCAGATAAACTTTATAGTCCAGGCACACTAAATAGTCTGGAAGTGAAATGATGGAAGTGCGCCCGGTGAATCCTCAAATCTGATTGGTCTTTGGTCTTAAAGTGGACTTTACTCGCCACAGATGGACAGAACATCTCATTCTCACTCAGGTGACATCAGCAAGAATTCATCAGAGTTCATGTTAATAACAAAAGAATTAACATATGTACATTTGTTCCTCCGTTACCTTTAAACCACAGCAACTTGCCTACATGCTGATTCTTATTGATGACATAAAAAATGGATTTTTTATCTGTTTGTAGTTACATTTAAGTTCCTGTTCTTGTTTGTTATTGTATGTTCCATCAGTAGCCTGTATGTATCCCTGCTTAAAAAACTAGAAACAGCTAAAAAAAATTTTAAAAAATGACAAAATGGCGACTAAAAGGTGAACGAGGGCAGGCTAAGCAAGAAATGTTCACAAGAAATAGTGCAAGAGCGAGACGTAGAATACAAAACCATTTTTATGAATAAATTTGTGTAACTTCGTGTAAACATCATCCTGACATCTGGCCACACCCTGTTAATCGCGGACCGATCTGACTCACCATCCCGGCACATGCGAATAGCGCCACCGTAGAGTTGACCTTTGACCTCAGTGACCCTTGATAGAAGCAGAATTCCTCAAAGGGGAAGGTCTCTGGCTTTTCCGTACCATTTCCCCCCAGAGTTTGGACGGTAAATCCCGGAGCGACGAGCCCCACGGACAGACGCAACTCCATGTGGAAGTTGGAGGCAGGGTCATTCCCGCACTCATCCAGCGAGATAGATAGATAGATAGGTAGATAGTCTCTAACCCTAACAAAAAAAAAATCACCTGTCAAAATCATCATCTGTAACCCACGTTTTGATGATGATCTCATATGATTAATTTTTTTTCCATTTATTTATCCATTTATTTTCATGTGATATTTAAACACCTTTTACTTTAATTTTTAAGTTGAAGTCACCATTTTTTCCCCACACGATTTATTGATTTATTGATTTTTACATGCGACTCTTTGATTCTTCACTCTGTGATTCTTTTTTCCATATAAGATTTTTTCACATGATTAATTTATGTTCATACCATAATGTTTTACACATAGGCTGTGTGTGTGTTTAGTTTATTTTCATTTTACATGACCCCCCCCCCACACACATGATTCATTTAAACAAACTAAATCACATAATAAACAAAATAAACAAAGCATGTGAAAGAATCACATGTGAGAGTAAATGAATCATGTGTAAACGAATCACATGGAAAAGTATGAATCGTGTATAAATGTAACCGTGTGTAAAGAATCATATTTGAAAATAAATTAATCATGTGAAAGAATCATATGTGAAATGAAAGGAATCATGTGCACAGAATCATTCATTCATTCATTGTCTACCGCTTATCTGTGCCTAACTCGGGCGTCATCGGGCATCAAGGCAGGATACACCCTGGACGGAGTGCTAACCCATCGCAGGGCACACACACACTCTCATTCACTCACGCAATCACACACTACGGACAATTTAGAGATGCCAGTCATCCTACAGTGCATGTCTTTGGACTGGGGGAGGAAACCGGAGTACCCAGAAAAAAACCCAAGGCACAGGGAGAACATGCAAACTCCACACACACATGGCAAAGGCGGGAATCGAACCCCTAGCCCTGGAGGTGTGAGGCAAACATGCTAACCACCTTCCCCCTGCACAGAATCATATTTGAAAATAAATGAAATGTGGAAAATAATCACGTGCAAAAACAATTAAATAATGTGTAAAATTACAAAAAAACAAATGAATTGTGTGTAAGGAATCATATGTGAAATCTATGGGATCAGGTGTACAGAATCATATTTGAAAACTAATGAATCATGGGAAAGAATCATATATAAAAAAAAAATAAATGAAATGTGGAAAAATCACATGTAAAAACAGACAGCTAGTCACTTTGCTGTTCCATGCTGAAAGCTGCTACTTCTCAATCCTGAACCTGGAGTAACTTCTTCCCTTCTCCCAACACACCTGATTCAGCTAGCAGCTAATTAACAAGGCTGAAACTGGTGTGAATGGTGTGTGTGGCTCTGTGTTAGAGAAGAGAAAACAGAAGAACATGGCTTGAGGTAAGAGAAACACTTCATTATTTCTGTTAGTGGTTCAGTTTCCGGGTCTTTTGTCGCCACTCCGAATATTCGGCCGTAATAGAAATATTTACGATCCCATTTGCTGTACTTTTCAGCTACGAGTAGCCGTGACTAATCCCCAGCTGTCTCAGTGAGAGTGTTGAATTTATCCTTCAGCGTTACACTGGGCTTTAATTATTAGCCACAGTGAAAATAAAGAAGACTTTTTTCAATGTAAACAAACTCTGGCTCTGTTCCCAAGGCTACTGTTTCAGAGAATTATTTCAAACAGTGAACTCTTCTACTTACAGGCGATGTAGTTCAATTTAAATCAATTAATTTATTTTTTAATAGATTGTTTTTTAAATCTCCTTTTTGCATTTATAATCTATATAATTAAAGTATTTTAAAAACAAAATTAAAACCTATAAAAAAGGCACCTACAAATAAATACATAGAAGTAAAATACAGAATTAATTTTTTTTTTTAAAGTACTTCTTATTTTAAACTAAATCTGAACAATTAAAGTGCAAATGTTTTGTTAATCATTTTTCTAGAATTCTTTTTAAATTTTGAAAGTACGCTTTTCGATGGAAACGAAGAAAACACTGTGTAAAGCAATGTAACAGAAAACGGCATGGATTTTTATTTCCTGTTATTTATTATTTGTTATAAAATGGAATAATGATCAAATTACAGTAAGTGTAATGTAATTTCAGAATATAATTAATTATAAATAATTTTCAACATTTGCTTCATTATTATTAAGCTACAAAATTCCGAAGTATGATAGCATATAAAAGTAAAATGATACCATAATATAAAATAGTACAAAGAAAGAAAGAAAGAAAGAAAGAAAGCTGTCTAGTGATGATCTGCCTTGAATTTCAACAAATTTTGCTCAATACTAAACAAAAAGAAAAACTAAATAATTACTAAATAAATAATATTAATAATAGATAAAACTATCAATACATAAATAAATTTATTAATGATAAATATCCAAAAATCTAAAAAATAATTGCCTTTTTATTTCTTACATTTTCTCTTTATCTTTGTATTATTATTATTATTATTATTATTATTATTATTATTATTATTATCATCATTATTGTTAAACTGATAATTTAAACATATTTTTTAAAAGTTGGAAAATAATTAGTGTTGGATTTGATTTCGTTTCTGAAAAAAAAGGTTGATAAAGTTAATAAGTAAGTTGAGATTTCTGCACCTGTCATCCTTCATTAATACAAGCAAGAGTCTCAAGAGTTTTCAGTTCTCACAGACTACACTGTGTGTGTGTGTGTGTGTGTGTGTGTGTGTGTGTGTGTGCTGTCCGGGTGAACGGAGGGGGAATTTCTTTCCTCCACATTTGGGACACGTCCAGTTTCCCCCTACTGCTAGATTTACCATCGACAAACTTCATTTAGTCGGCATGGAGTCTGTGTGCATTCGAGCCGCTTCTCTCTGAGACGCATTTTTTACTCTGCAGACAATCAAGAATCTTTTTCTGCTGCCAAAATACCGCCACTGGACTCTTCCAGTTTCCAATATATGAACGGTTTGAATCTCACAGATTCTGGATTCTGATTGGTCAGAAGGTGTTGGTTAGTTTTCGCTCCTTCTCATATGTTATCTTTAACTCGGATCTTTAAAAAATGGTAATGTTTTTTCCTTTCTTTAAGATGATGTTTGTAAGGAGTCTCCAGTGTTGGCACTTTGTAAGAGTCAGGCGTAATGATACATTCACACACAAGTTTAGAGATCAACAAGATTTTGTTCATTTTCAACAAGAGCTGCGACTTCACGTAACCTACAATGCCTGCGATTAGCGACACGTCAAAGATGATAAAAAGTTGAACTTATAAAATATGGAGCGAGTCGGTGCACCGGGTTTCTCTGTAACATAACAAGCTACTTTGAGAGAGAAAAAATGAAATGGCTGGTGAAGATTGGACTGTTTAGAAGTGATATGTTTCAGTGTTAAGTACAACGATAAAACGAGGGGAAAAAAGGTCCTGAATATTTGCTATTGTTGGAAAGACGGTTGTGGAGTAAAAGAAATGAAACACTGGGGATATACTGCTATTGGAAAATCATCAATTCCTTCATCCTTCATTACATCACTTCCTTGTTGATTATTTTCCTGTAACAACGTGGCACGCTAGAACTTTCTACTGAAATTCCATTAGGTTCTATGTACATGTAGATTGGTCTCCTCTTTATCCGAACGTTGTACCATGTATACAGGAACCCAACAGACGCACTCTCTCAGTCATGCTCACATTTCTAAACAAGCAACTCTGAACTGAACCAGTGGCCTTCTTCACAACCCGTGCAGGAAGAACGGCTGCAATTATCCTCCTTCTCATCCGTGTGAGCATCGGGGCAGAAAGGACACGTTCCCCGGTGAGGCGGATAAAAATGTGAGTGTGGCGGCATCAGTCTTATGATTCTCTGCAGAAGGAACAGGTCAGAACCTCGGTGTTGGGTACACAGCTCTGCTCTTACGGATTAAAGGGTCAGCACGTTGATCGGCACTCGTAGGATCCGTCTGATTCCAACAAAAAGACTTTGATGTGGCTACATCCCAAATTCCACACTAGATAGCTTGGTGTGTGTCGGGGGTTGAGGGGGTGATGGATTTTGGTGCTGGTTGGTGTTTTATTAAGAAATCCATACAGTATCCATACACATAGTTTAAAAAAAAGTTAGTGTTTAATGTACGTTAGGCGGAAAATTTGGGAAAGGTTGGTCTGGTGTATTGGGAATTTCAGTCTTTAGGAATGTTAGAGATTGATGTGTGTTTGAAAAGTGTTGCTGTTTTAGATTTTTGGAATGTGTTTGGTGGACAGTCTTAATGTTTGATGGTCTTTGTTGGAGTATTTGTTTGTCAGAACGTGTAATGTTTGGTAGCGAATGTTGCAGAGTTGGAGAATCTGAATATTTTTTGAAGAATGTGAGGAAAATTGTGGCTTTTGATGAAGCTTGTTAGGGTTTGATGAACAAATGCCGGTGTTTAAAGGTAATTTGGTGTGTTTGAAGCTTAACACTAGTATTTGGAATATGTTGCTGCTTGGTGCAGGTGTTTGCTTGAGAATGTTAGTGTTTTTATGGACAATTATGGTATTTGTTGGTGAATATTGATGAACACTGGTGCTTAATGGAAAGTGCTAGACGTTTTTAGGCATGGATATTGTTTGTGTTTAATTCAGGTGGATGCCAGTCTGTGTTTGAAAATGCTGGTGTGATTCTGTGTGCTGGTGGTTGATGGACAAAATACTGAGTGTTGGTTAAAAATTTTTATTTACATGGAGCATTTTTGGTGTTTGATGTCTTGATGATGACGAAATTGGTGTCTGGTGGAAAATGATGGTATTGTTACTTTGAAAATATGTGAAACTTACTGTATTATGGAGAATGTTGGTGATGTTTGATGGAGCTTGGTGTTTAGTAGAGAATATCTGTGTTTGACCAAAGCAGAGTGGTTTGTTGGAGAGTTTTGGTATTTGGAGTGTTGCTAAATTGGTGTTTGATGGTGGTGGTTGGTGTTCAGTGTACAGTACTAGTGTTATAGATTGTGGTTAGTATTAATTGTTGACTTGGTGTTTGTTGGCGTATTTTGGTGTTCAATAGAGAACTGGTGTTTGGAGAATTTCGTTGGTGAAATGATGTTTGGTGAATGCTAGTGTTGGTCTGTGATGGTGTTTCTCCCATGTTTTATAACAATGTTTAAGACAAGGTATAAAACCCTGAGCACTTACAGTAAAACCAACACTGGCACGGCAGCTCAGTTTAGGCCTGAGGACAAAGTAAAGTCTTTACAGCGGTGTTCCTGTCAGTCTAGGTAAACATATTCGACTTAGCATGACAACACCTATGAGTGTGCTACTGGGTGAGAGTTTGGAAGAGATGAAGAGGTTAAAATCTGGACACATTCCTCTGATCTGTTACTCAAATGCCAGCCTGTATGCCAGAAAGAGAGAGAGATGGAGATGGAGAGAGGGAACAAAAGAGAGGAAGAGAGCCAGAGTGGGCTAAATGAGAGAATCCCACAGCCAGTGTGTCTGTATGTTCTTCACTTCTCTGACCACTAAAGTGCTCGTAGAGAGAGGACATGGGAAATGATTGAATGGTTGTGTGAAAGCAACGATGCCAAGTCTTCCCTGAGGATGTCCTGCAGCTGGGGACTACGATACTGGCTGGAGCGGTTCATTTGCTGCGTCTGTATCATCTTGCAATGTTGCTGTTATGAGAAAATAGCAAATCTGAGCCAGTTTGTAAGACGGGATCGGTCATCAGCTTTAAGTATCTGAGACGCATTTAAGATCCACACCTTGGGGTAAATTCCAGAAATTTAACTCTGAAGGAAGCAGATGCCAGACAAAATCTTGCATGGTAGAAAAGAGTCTTAAGATAAGTTTACATATCTTAAGTTTAAATAAGTCTAAAGGTAAAACAGTGGATGCAAATGGCATTGAATTGAGGGTACCATGCTGGACAAGTGCTGGTACCAGTACCAAACTGCACAGCTTCCTCACAGCTCCAGGGTCCTTGGTTCAACCCTGACCTCTCCTGTTCTCCTGTCTATGTACAGTGTTACATGTTCTTCTCGTCTGTCCACGGGCACCTCCCACCTTCCAAGTGGAGTACTCTGATTCTGACTACTCAGGGGACCCTGTAATGTACTGGCATCACATCCATGGTGTATTCCTTCTTCACATCCAGTGTTCCCAGGCTTTGGATCTACCATAACCCTGACCAGGATGAAGCTCTTACTTGAGATAAATGAGAGGCTGGTGAGAGAACATGTGTAAATGACAACAGAAAGTTGTTTCACAGATCTGGAAAATTGATGTGGTGAAAGAGGAATAAAACACAGCATACTGTTATTGGAATATATTCAACCTCAGGGTGGTAACAGTAATTCTACTTCATGACATTCCTTACTCATATCTTGAATTTTCTCTATTTTGGTAAAACGTATTTGCACTTCAGTAAAATTGCCCACAAACTTGCATTTCCTGATCTCAGATGCTGACCAGTGACCGCCCGAGCAAACGCAGATCTATGTTTCTTTCTCCACTAAAAGCAAAGCTCTCGGGTCAGTTCATGCCATTCCAGTTTAGTCTCAGGAGGTCAGCCGGTATTTTTCCTTTCAAAGCAGCAAATCAGTCTTAACTACACTTACACCCAGTGTCCCTGGGCTTTGGCTTCACAGCAACAAGGATAAAACTCTATGGAGGCATGTTCAGGGTCAGTACAAAATAAAGTTATGTTTATGTGTAGTTGGGTTACGCAAGTTGTTATTCTGGCCTTCCTATTCCATACTCTATCTGTAAAGGAAATATGTCCATGGTTTGAAGAACAAGCTGACCGAGCACTCGTCACAGCCTGAGTGTTGGGGTTAAGTCAAACTTTTACTGTTCCTCGCTCTTGTGTAATTTTTTGAATAGTGGTTAAGTCTGAGGTCTGAATCCTGGTCCTGTATTAAATCACTTACTTTACTCTAAATATGGCTGTAAAAGATTTAAGTATCCTCTCACTCAGAAACACTGAGGTGACATCTTCCCCAGAGTGCAGGGTCAGCACAGTATTCCTTTTAGGAGCCCCTCCTCCTATATGGCAAGTTGGTGTCAGTTAGTATTTATGCTTGTGTATTTTGTTCAACAGTGTGCATCTTTCAAATTTATGCAAATGAGCTCTTGCTTTTGGATGGTGTTTGGCCAATGAGGTGACAGTAGTCATTTTCTGAGCAGGAAGTGTATGTATACTGTAGCATCTTGTCAAATAAAGCATGTTGGGGAGACTGCTAACTCCAAGTGATAGTGATACATAGGGAATAAAACATTTAGTGTCATGCAGTTATGGGGAAAATAAACAAAACAACAGGGTGTTGTGACGAAGCGGAATTAAGTTCCTCATATTCCAATAACAGCAAGTTTTTTTTTTAATTCCTTGTAGACTGCAGCAGTTTTAACTATTACAATTTTCAGCTTGAATGTAACAGCTTACTTAGCCAACCAGGCAAGTGGTTAGTTATCTAGCTGAACCAAGAGGCGCTACCTCAGATGACTCGAAGGTGGGTGTGTTTGTGTGAGACAACTGCAGCCTACTAGTTTAATCCCACAATGCATTTCTCAGCATCTGGCTTGCAGCAGCTGTAGCAACTCCTGTTGCACCTCGAAATAGAGACGGACGTAGAGACGCATGACTTCACACTTGCCGTACACACGCTGTAATATCTCAGAGCATGAGTGGACATGCCTCATAAGTTCCTCTTGTGCTGGGAAATCCCTGAAGTAGAACAAATCTGCTGTTTTTATTTTCCTGTTACGGAAAATCCTGAAGTGTCCTCTTCCACAACATTGTGCCTTATTATTTTTAAACATTTATGAAGTACTTTTTTTATCCAGTTACTCTATAGCTACATTTAAATTTATAGAAAAGAATATACTTCACATTATTGCTTAAGTTATAGCAGTTATAAACACTCTTTCCCTCACCACCTTTTCTTTTTTCTCTCTGTTGATGTTAATAAAACGTAGCTTGTCACTTTCCTGAACGATGTGTTGCTGCTACGATAACTTCAATGAAAGATCGTCCTAATATAAACTTGGGATTTGCAGCTGTGCTACTGTTACATTACTGTCACAGAAAATTCATCAACACCTCGACATGCTAGTTACTAAGAAAGTTTCTAGCTAATGCTATAATGTTATATTCCATCTCCAGTATCTGTGACTAGCTCAGGAAATTCTCTTGCCATGACTGTGATGACTGCATTTTTTCCTTTTGGAGTTGGGAGGGAAAACACTTTGAGATGGGAAAATCCCTGAGATTTGCCGTGTTAGAAGCACTCACGGGGTCAAGGGAATGAGAAAATCCTCAGACGGACATTTTTCAATAGCTGATATTGAGCTCATTTTTCAAAACTTGCTTTTTTTAATTTTTATTTTAAAACCTTTGTTATGAGAGCGGATGGATTGTTTTAGACAGGTTTGACTAAGATACAATCATTTTGTTTCACTAAATGAAACCCAAAACAATTCCTGTCACAAAACCTTGATATCTTGGCCATGATACTGTATATTAACTTAGCAGTATAATCAATAAAGACTAGCTATTAAAAAAAAAAAAAAAGTTTAAATGTTAGTGGTGAAAAACACACACATTCACAATTAATTATCCTTGTGAGGACTACACACTCCCTTATGAGGACCACACACCCCCCTTTATGAGGACCACACACCCCCTTATGAGGACCTTCTACTGACATCATAATAAATGCAATGCTAATGTACTAAACACTAAAACCATCTCTAACTTCAGTAAGTTTTTCTTCTGCAGTTTTCCTAACCAGTCATATTTTCTCATGAGTACCAACTAAATGTCCTCACAAAGTCCAAACTGTCCAATATCTCTGTCCTCGTAGGGTCCTCACCAACATAGAAAAATATGCTGAATACAAGAATGGCAGGTTTTTACCATAAAGTATTTCAATTGAGAAGTTAAAGATAACGATCCTGTATAGTGTGTGTGTTTCTTCTTTTCTAATATACGTGTACATTTCAAGTGTTAAAACATTTATTTAAATACTTTGTATGAGGTTTGTGTAGTTGTGTGGTGTTTAATACGTTGCTGTCATCTGCTGGTGAAAATTGAGCACTACATACTTATTTTTTTTTTTCCCTCTTCATACAAACACACACATTTTATTATTAATTTTTTTTGCCGCTTCTGAGTTTTGTCATATAAACCAATCACCACAGAGAAAAAGCCCACATTACAGATTTAAACCCTTTATCTTTTGTACGACGTTTAAATTGAACTCTTACTTCATTTTTATTAATTGTTTGTACTTCTATATATCTATATATACATAAAGATATTAGCATGTTCTGCTAGCTTCCCTATGTGGACCCTTTGTGCTCGTTTGTTATTAGCAAAGTTCTTAGCAAAATATTCTTCTCAGGACATGTTTGATATAAAGATGTATTTGTGAAAAAGTGTTGAAAATTGAATAAATTGAAAACATTTATTCTGAGTGGTGGTTTAAATAAAGCCAGCGTGGCTAAACCTTCAGTTAGCAACATTAGCATCCGGACGAGACGGAGAGACAAATCATGAAATCTTAAGAAATTTAAACAAATAAAATTCAATCTGTTGCAGTTTTTGGCCACATGATGGCAGAACAGGTCTACAGTCAACACACACACACACACACACACACACACACACACACACACACACACACACACTCTCTTATTTGTCTCTATTGCTACTATATTTGTTGTAATAATTATCAGTATCTGGAGATTTAAAAATAAACCTGATTAAGGTGTGTGTGTGTGTGTGTGTGTGTGTGGAGGGTTTATGAAACACTTGTAAACCTATAGGGAGAGAGAGAGAGAGAGCTCAGTGTGATGCTCGCTCGCCCATTTTTCATCATTAATAATATAAATATATAAATGAAAATCACAAAATAACTAAATGCAATATTACATAAAATAGTAAATACATTTTAAAATAAATTCATATATATTTTTTAAGAAAACCATGTTGAATCCACCTTTAAATAATAATGTGTAAATACTCATTTAGTACATATTAGAAATGTGTGGAATTCTTTTTATAAATATTTATAAGAAATGATGAAAAATGGAAAATTCCAAAAAATATATAATAATAATAATAATAATAAATAATAGCTTTTAATTGATGCTAAATAATACACAAAAAGAGACCTGCAAATTATAATAATTTGGAATATTACACTTTATTTTTTTTTTTTACATTTTTATAAGAAATAATTAATGTGAATAAAGTAATTAATAATTAAAACAAATTGCATAGATGAATAGATTTTATCACAATAGTTTTTTAAATAAATAAAATAAGAGACTTCTGCAGATGATGATGATGATGATGATGATAATTTAGAACATATTAATTCTGTAGAATTTCTAAATACATTTTTCTACGAAATAATTAATCATGAAAATTCACTAAAATGATTAATAATTAAAGTTAATTGCAGAGATAGATAAACAAATGTCTTTGAATAAATAGTAAATATTTTTAATAAAGATTAAACATTAATCAACAATTGCAATTAACAATGATTGCAAAAAGAAATAAATATAGAATATCTTTAAATATAAATAATAAATTAGATTAAAAAAAAAAAAAAAAAGATAAATTACAGTTCGTTCTTACTTTAAAAACATTTCTGAGTTTTAATTTTAAAACATTTACTCGGGGGAACGGAGTGTTTCCTTCAGGAAGTGTGTGTCTGGCTGTGAGACGAGGTCTGTGTGGACAGTCAGTGTTTGACGTGATGATGATGGTATGGTGATGAAGATGCTGAAGCGATGTGGTGATTACAGTCACGCGTCTGTTCCGGGGACCAAACAATTAAAACATGACAGCAGATGATGATGATCTAATGATGAGCCTCTTCTCTCAGTCCCCAGTTCATTCCTGAGAAATTGCAATATTCAATTTGTCCTCTCGTCTCAGCCTGTGTGTGTGTGTGTGTGTGTGTGTGTGTTCCCTCAGCACACTTGATAATTAATTTTGTCAGCCATAATTACAGTTTTTCCTGACAGAAGTGTGTGATGCGGCTGACTGACTCCTCCATTAAAGTGTCTGTGGGTTTGTTTACGTAATTAAATATTGACACGGCAGATTTGGCTTCAACACAAACATGTCAGAGAGGAGAAAAAACGAAAGCAAGTCACAAAATAAGTGTGTGTGTGTGTGTGAGAGAGATTTCTGAAACTCCATGAATCCTTCTGTCCTTCCTTTATTCTCTCTCTCTCTCTCTCTCTCTCTCTCTCTCTCTCTCTCTCTCTCTCTCTCTCTCTTCCTGTTTGTTTCCTGTTCCACTTCCACACTTTCTACTTCCTGGCTTTTGACAGCTTCTCTTCCCTGATTCTCTTCTCTAACTTCTTCCTGATTTTTCCACAGTTCCTTCTTGTTGGTGTTCTACAGAATTTACTTCCATATTTTCTTCTATTTCCTGTTTTCTTTTCTTTTTTTCAGATTCCACAGGCTGTACTTCCTGTATTTTCCACACTGAATAATTTCTGATTTTCCTGTTTTCCATTTCCTGATTTTTCTACAGCTTCTTCTTTGTGGCCTTCTAAAATTTCCACACTGAATAATTTCCGATTTTCCACAGCTCCTAAATGTTGATTGTTCACAAGTTTTACTTCCAGCTCTTCCATAGTTCTTACTTCCTGGTTTCCCTGCTTACACACACACACACACGCGCACACACACACACACACACACACACACATGCTTTCTTCTTGAATTTCCGTAGCTTATTATTGAACTTCCTTATGATTGATGTCCCATTCCTGGTTTCCTATACCTCCTACTACTTGTCCACTGTTTTCCATACTATCTCCTACTTTCTGCTTTCCTGATTTTTTCCCCCTAGCTCGCTGCTTTTTGTTTGTTTGTTTTTCGCACCTTACATTTCCTGCTCTTCCCCAGCCTCTACTTCCAAGTTTACCACAGGGTCTTCTACCTGATTCGCCCGTGCCCAAGATCCTACTTCATTTTCCACATTGTCCACTTCCTTGTATTTTATCGCACATACTTCCTGTTTTCCTCAGCACTAGTTTTCCTGGTCGATCTTCCACAAAATCCTCTTCCTGGTTTTCCTTATCTCTTTTTCCTGGTACTCCTTAGCACTGGTTTTCCATAGCTCTTACCTCTTGCTTTTTCATATCTCCTCCTTTCTGGTTTCCTGATTTTTATTTTTTTTTTCTCCAACAAACAATTCCTGCTTTTCCTCTTGCTTTATTCCTAGGCTGCTTTTCCCCTGGCCTCTACTTCCAAGTGTACTAGAGCGTCTACTGCCTGATTTTCCTCACTTCCTACATACTGGTTTTCCACTAAAACTTGCTGGTTTCTGACTCAAACCAAACGAACCACATCATTGATTCAGCTGGGAAAGATGAATTAATCTCTTTAATTCAATTTCCTAATTCCACCGCACTGTATTACTTTGAATAATGGTTAGAAAATGATGTGCCAGTTGTAACCAATTATTTCTAATGACTTTATTTCTCATGCTCTTGTATAAGCATCAGCAGGTACACAGAGAATATTCAAGACATGCTAAAAAGATTGTTGACAAATAATATTGATTAATTTAATCAAATAATTATTCGAAAGTAACATCAAAGTAACAGCGCAGGCTAAAAGCCGAGAACAACATCTTCCCAAGAACAACAAGCATCGCATCAGACCAGAAAGTGATTTTGTTTCTGAAAGGTGGCGATATTGTTGCACGCCGCAATATTCCTCCCTCGCTCCAGGCTGTGTGATAAAACACACGCTTTCTGTCCGAACCCCAAATAAAGAAAAACGGCTTGGCTACACGGCATTTAGCAGAGGATAACCGCGTTCACCAAATGATTTTGGTGTGTTTTTTGTGCGAAACGGAGAGATATAATAATCACACACACACACACACACACACACACTGGCCTGAAGCAGAGAGATGGAACAAAACGCACACAACTACCAAGAAAAGAAAAATAGGTGTGTGTGTGTGGTTGTTGTTGTTGTTGTTGAATTCTGGAGTCTGATTGGTCAGAAAGTGTTTAATATCCTACAAACTGAATATGTTATCGTTTCCATAGTAACAGCTCCTTCCTAGCATATCAGTGTTACAGTTATTTTTATGCAACAGTAAGGAGATGTTTGTGTCACGTCCGTGGAAGGAGTCTCCAGTCTCAGAGGTAAAGCTGTAACTTTTATTTTTCCGGAATCTTCCGTGACGGATGATTGTTTTTTTTTTTCCTTCTTTGCTCCGTTAAACAGCAAAATCACTAAATCATCACATCATGATAATTTTTCCTGCTTGCGCTCCCTCGCCCACTTCCACAACATTTATAGCCTGCTACATTCAAATCCAGCTGCTGATCCAGTTCTTAAACAAAATGACCCAGAATCCCTCTTTTCTGTCACAGTCTTATTTATGCTGATCAATAATTCAACATTTATTAAAATCCCTCTGATGGAAGCAGCATTAATATTTGAATGTAAAGAGCCCAGTTTTGCATGTCCATATGTCCTTTTTAGATGACGGGATGAATTTAAAACACAGACTTCAGGTGCACAGATGAGAAAAAAAGAAAAAGGCTTTTATAAGGAGAAGACCGGAAGGTTGGAAGGGTGCACATGAATACTGCATGACGGAGAAGGGAGAGTCTTAACGACATGCGTTTGCAAATTTATTAGCTAGCTCGTAACCTAAATGTGTGTGTTTCATTACTCTACAAAACGTATAACGACTAGCATGAACGGGGTGGAGTAGGACTTGGGGGCGGAGCCTGAACATGGTTGTTCTAATAAAAAAATGCTGGTTTGTAATTTATATGATTAAAATGTTACTATTAGAGAGATTGAATAAAGGAGATCGTATATTGGATTCATTTTAGCTGTGAGTGAGGTTTCATACGTGAACAACTCGAATCTTTAAATCAATTCTTTTAAGTGATTGTTAAGAGTAGTCCAATCAACCAGCTACTCTAGCGCTCCTAGCCATGTGTGTTTTGCTACTGTGTCAGATCATTAAATTGACTCTGATTTGTCTGGTTGAGTTGACTCTTTGATTCTCTTGTTTGATTCTGATTTAACTCTTTGAATTGACTCTTTAATCTGGCTCTTGGAGTTGACTCTTTGATTTGCTTGGATGAGTTGACTCATTGATTTTGGGTCTTTGGATCGATTCTTTGAATCAAACTCTTTGAATTGGCTTTAATCTGGCAGTCTGAGTTGACTCTTTGATTCTGTTGTTTGATTCTGATTTGACTCTTTTATTGAACTCTTTGAATTTTTAATCTGGCTTTCTGAGTTGACTCCTTTGATTTGTCTAGATGAGCTGACTTTGATATTGGGTGTTTAATTCTGTTTTGACTCTTTTGATTTGTCTGGATGAGTTGACTCCTTGATTCCGTTGTTTGATTCTGATTTGACTCTTTGAATTGAGTCTTTGATCAAACTCTTTAAATTGACTCTTTAATCTAGCACTCTGAGCTGACTCTTTGATTCTGGGTGTTTGTATCTGATTTGACTCTTTGAATTGACTCTTTAATCTGACACTTTACTCTGCAAACTTATTTAGAACAAAAATGGTCAATAAGTCATTTACCAACCAAGAGAGTCGATTCTTATTGGCGAAAGAGTCAAATGATCCGATTCACTGAGAAGAGCTGAAACGCCTCACACTAATTTCAGCTCTTTACAATTACAAATATTTCTGACTTTAAAATCATGCTAATTTTCATGCTAGTTGCTGTATAAGTCGGATGAGGTTCAGACTTTTCCGGAGGTTTTTTTTTTCCTTCAAAAATATCCAAAGGGACGCTGTCTGATTAAAACCTGTTCGGGATTATTTTTTTTAAACGGAATGTAGCACTGGAGAAAAAATATTTAAGCTCTCATAACCCAACCTCTAACCTCTGTTATGTCGGTGGTTTAATTAGTGTGAGCTACTCAGTCGCTCTGCTGGCAGCTCTGTGAGTTTCAGGGTCGCTAATGAGGTTTGTGTATGTGTAAAATCCCGCAGCTTCCTGACACGTGGAATAATATCAGTGAAACAAAAAGGAAAGGTACGGACAGAGAGACAGACGGAGGGGGGGGGGGTGAAGGGGGGATGGAGGGATTGGGGAGACCGTGGCCTGTGCAAACCTATCAAAGTCTTCCTTATTTAAAGCAGCCCTGGCACATTATTAGCAGTTACAAGGGCAGCGAGACGGCCGAGGCGATGAGCTGTCAGTTCGCGAAATGTTCCTGGTTCCTGATTGCTTGTAGCCCAGCAGGTGAAACGTCCCGCCCCAAACCCATCAAATCACCCCCTTCTGCCACTTTTGTCCCCCCAAAACAAGCCAGGAGGGAGCTGCATGAATAAATGAACAGCTAGCTAGCTTGCTAGCGTCTGGGGATTAATAAATAAACCGGCTAATGCCTTATTAGCGACAGACGAGGAGCATCTCAGTCTTCCTTTACCTCGTCTCGGTCTCTACACACTCGCATGAATAAATGACTAGCAACCTTGCTTGCTTGCTAATGTGTAGGGACTAGCAGAAAAAGCTTTGGTTTTGATTTTGGTGTCTAGGAAAAAAGGGCTATTTATGCTAGCATGCTAACTCTAAAGAACAGAAAGGGAAGGTGTTAGCATTTCGGAGCATCTGAGAAGAAAACCGTTAGCAAGAGGCGCTTTCCCAAAAATTAATTATTCTTTTCCGGTAGTGCTCGAGAGCCTTTAATTCTTTCGGATCACCTTTTCACATCCATATTTAACCACCTCGCCGTTATTATCCAGACTCCCGCGGCTCGGAGGTGGCCAGTAAATGCAGGAGGATGTAGCACTAGTGAATTAGCATGGTCAAATGTCAAAAAAATCAGGCTTTCCCCCAGAGTCCTGTCAGCGGGAACAGTGCAAGTGCCATCATCAGTTAGCTCACAGTGTTGTGAGTGACCGGCCGCCAGGAACCACCTTCATTATGACCAGAGAGAGAGACAGAGAGAGAGAGAGAGAGAGAGGTTTATATTTCTCCAATTTCTGTCTCACTCACTGAATATAGCTTTCTTTCTTTCTTTCTTTCTTTCTCTTACTTATATTCTTTCTTTCTTTCTTACTCATGTTTTTTCTTTCTTTCTTTCTTTCTTTCTTTCTTTCTTTCTTTCTTTCTTTCATGTCCTCAGACACCGTGTGTGTTGGCAACTTTGTGTTATATACAAATATTTACGAATGAAACAGGAAGTGATACATATGTGTATATAAAACTATAAAGTTTTTTTTTCCCCTCTTCAGTATTAACCGAGGACAAAAAGAATGATTAAATGTAACGAAAGAGTAAATTTATTTTTTAGATTTGATCAGTAGTTGATGCTTATGAAGCGGTGCTTGGACCCAGGCACTCGCTGCTGGTGATTCTGGTCAGTGTAATTAGCCATGTGGAAGGTGCCAAAAAACCCAAAACATCTAAATAACACTGGCTTTGTTGTTCTAGCAATCAGCAGACCGTGTGCCTTCTGGGTAACGAGGCAGAACATAGTCCACCTTCAGATCTGAGAAAACAGCCTCCGGCTACAACGAGTTAGCATCGATGTACGTTAGCATGCGCTCTCTCCCTCTCTCTCTCTGTGTCTCCCTCTTCCTCTCTTTATCTGTCTCTCGCTCTCTCTCTACCTTCCACTCTCTCCCTCTCTCTCTCCCTCTCTCTCTCTCTCTCTCTCTCTCTCTCTCTCTCTCTCAGCGCTTATCTATCTTTCTGATGTAAATGAGCCACTCCGCCGAATTCTGCGCCTAATCCTGCGCCGTCCTTTTAATCATCAGATGCTCCGAAAGCCAATATCTATTTTCGTTCCTCCTTGATAGGATCTCGTAAGGATTTAAAGACTCGCAGCGGTGATCTCCGGGCTGCGGGGAGTTCTCATTAGGTGTCGAGGCTCGCGATCGAAGGAGCTAGTGGATTTTTAATCCTCCGGTGGCTCGTGTTGGGAGCTGGAGTTATTTAGGGGGCTTTGATTAGCCACGGCGCTACACTTTGATTAGGAGGACTTCAGAAGCCATGTGAGATGATGATGGTGTGTGTGTAGCTATTTCAGTTTGGCCTGTAATCTGCTGCCGTTTCCAGCGCTGACCTTGCTTTTGCGGTGAAAGTCACGGCTACACGGCATTATCCCTGAGACTTCTGACGCCGCGAGGAATTGATTTTTCGTTTTTACGGTGGAGGTGGAAACGCGGTACTGAGCGAGGTCACATGGACCCTTTAGATGTTGAGCGATATTGCTAATATCTCATAAAAACGCAGAATGCTCATCACTAATCCATAATCTATGCTAGTAGCGTCTGTAAATCCATGCTAGTTTCTGGAAGCATGCTAATTTAAACTTCAAAGTCAAATCCAGCTAATAAATCTACACTAGTCTCACAAACTTTACCTCATGAAGCCTCATAAACCTTTCAGCACTTTGAGAGCTTGACACAAACATGTCGGTACTTGCTTGAGATATTAGCGCTAGCTACTGCTAATAGCATAAAAACAAAACAGACTAAAAATGGAAATATCTTTAGGTTAAAAATCAAAGTCTGGTGCTAGTCTATGCAAACTACTTGCTAATCTGCTTTGAATTTGAAGATGCTAGTGCTAGTTTTCTAAGGATAGCGTCACAGAAACGTGTAGCTGATGATTAGCTATGATATCCTCCATTAATCAGAAATGATTTCATTATTATTATTTTTAAACAAAACCTCTTAGCTAACAGCTCAGGAAAAAAAGGAAACCAAAGCATGTAGTTAAGAATGTTTTGTCTTAAGCTTGAATTAGCTATGTCATATGTTAGCACCTGAGCTAGCATGCACAGTCCTGAGTTAACATTAATTACAAATGAATAAACAAATGTGACTCATCCAAAATATTCTGTTTTTCACAGGAGTATAAACATGCCTGAGGGAAGCTAGGTGCTTTGTGGAATTAGCATAAACCTCCTGGAGTTAATGATTAGCAACTGAGTTAGCGACCGGTGATGATAAGGTAAATATTT
>JAUCMX010000003.1:32040373-32065373 GCA_033459395.1 Hemibagrus guttatus
GTGTGTGTGAGTATGTACATATGTGTTTGTATGTGCGTCAGTGTGTACATACTGTGTGTGTGCGTGAGTGTGTACATACATGCGTGTGTGTGCGTGTGTGTTAATATCAGAGTGCTGTGTATTGAATTCTAGCTTCAGAAGAGAGACACTGGGTCGGTTTTTCACACAACCATGTCACTGATTAATTTCCTACAACACACAGTGTGTTATACCTTATACACTACCAAGCACTACACACACACACACACACACACACACACACACAACTCTTGGAAAGCTCACTTGACACACACACTGAGTCTTTCCTCATGTTACGCTTGACAATCACTGTGCTGCTGAGCAGGAAGACTTTTCAGTTTTTGTGTGTGCGTGTGTGTGTGTGTTGCTGTGTAAGGCTTTCTCCATCTCCCCTGATATCCTGAACGCACAGTAAGTGGATCAGTGCTGTCATTATTGTTATTGATGTACACACTGACACAGGAGGATACACACCGTAATTACACTGCCGGAGACTTCCCTGGTCGTGTGTGTGTGTGTGTGTGTTTGGGGCAGATTACGGGGTAAGCTGACAGATACACACTTCGAAGGGCCTGTGTATAGCAGGGTCCAAAGTGAGGGTGTGTTACAATTGAGTGAGCGGTCCATGTGAGAGAGAGAGAGAGTGTGTGTGTGTGTGTGTGTGTGTGTGTGTGTGTGTGTGTGTGTGTGTGTTGTACAGAATGAATTGCTGGATCTCAGCATCCATCAAAGTCTGTGGCACAGCTGGGAGTTTGAGTGTGAGTGTTTACGCATACTGTTGAGCATTCAGGCATGCCAAACACACACACACACACACACACACACACACACACACACGCGCGCGCGCCTTACCATCGCGGAGTTCTGTAGCCTTCCTGAATAAGAAACATGGCCTCATATTAGTTTTTGATAAATGATGAAAGAGAAACTTACCCATGTGACCTTGACACACTCAGGTGGCTAAAAGTTGTGCGCATGCTGCTGTTGCTAGGCAACTAGGAAACACGTATACAGTACATTAAACTAGCTAGCTAGCAATCAGCTGTTAGTTTTTATACAGGGAACATAATTAAAAATGGTACAAAGTTGTCTGAAATGTCGACTTTTCCCTCAGATGTGGTGGTAAATTCCCAGAAAAAGACTCCATACAACAAAAAAATGACAATTAATGTATCTAGCATGTAAATGCTAGCATGAAACCTTCAAGATTTCTACACAGTTAAAGTAGAAGCAAAGAAAAAGTAAAATATTTTCCTCATAAATTACTCAGAAAGGACACATTTTAGCAAACTAGCACTTAGTCATCAATGGAAGTCAAAAATAAAACAAAGTTATTTGGACAAATCAACATTTCCCACAGATATGCTAATGAATCATTTACTTAAAATGAAATTATGATTCATTTATACAGACCAGTAAAAACATTCAGATATAGCTTGCTAGCCTCTTAGCTGGTTTAAAAGTTTTACACATTAAATGTAAAGGCACAAGGGGAGTGAAAACAAGAAAAAAAACAAGTCTACTGTCAAAGTTTACCTCAGATTTGTTGCTAATTTTTTGCAGAAACATTCCAAATGACTAAAATTAAGAATTTTCTAGCTAGCAAAGTCTTTTAAGCAGAATTAAAAGTGTGAAAATGATACAAAATGGTGAGTAATTTGGACATTTTCCTTAGAAAAAGGGGCGGTGGTAGCTCAAGTGGTTAAGGCTCTGGGTCACTGACCAGAAACTCGGGGTTCAAGCCCCAGCACTGCCAAGCTGCCACTGCTGGGCCCTTGAGCAAGGCCCCAAACCCACCCTGCTCCAGGGGTGCTGCATCATCGCTGACCCTGTGCTCTAACTCCAACCCCCTAGGATGGGATATACGAAGAAAGAATTTCACTGTGCAGTAATGTTTATTTGACAAATAAAGACAACTTAACTTAGATGTGTTGCTAAAAAGATCCACTAGCATGTAGCTTTATGAAAAACAGACCTCATGGCTAAGCTCAGTTGACGTTTAGCTTATCAGGCTTGAATATTTAACATGCTAACACACACAGATACAGTAAACAACAACAAAAACTTAGCCTTCTAGCTAAGTCATGCTTCCAGCTTCATCAACTCAGTAGAATAGATTCCTCATCTACTAAAGTTCTCTCGAGCTGATAAAGTAATAAAACCGCCCTTAAGATGGCAGGTGGGATTAAGCGGAAAGGAAGCAGAGAGAGGAAGTCGATGTTTAAAAAAACAAACAGGAAAAACAGTATTGCGATGCAGGGAAAGTGTAAAGAGCGCATCCAGAGGCCCGGAGGTGATTTATTATGTGGAAGCAGGCCGAAGCTGACCTTCGTTTAATTAACGCTGATGGAGATAAAGGTGAGCTGAGGCGCGTTAATCATTAATCACAGGCTGCTGTGTGTGGAAATAACCTTGTGACTCGGAGGTTAAAGCGAACACACTCCAAGGAGCAGAGCTCATCACTTACACACACGGCGGCCATTGTAGTACAGTTACACTTCTAAAATACATCAATCCATGTTCCTCACCTCCTCCTTCATTCTGCATCCGTCCATCCATCCGTCCGTCCGTCCGTCCATCTGGCTATGCTACCGGACTTTCAATACTTGCATTACAAGATGTCCCGAGTTCCTTTTTATTAGCGTTAAAATTCATGACAGTTGGGATCTCTTGTGCGTTTTTAATAAAACACTCATTCATTTTTAGGCTGTCAAGTGTTCGCAACGCTTAGCGGCATTTTTTAGTTGAAGAGCAGAACGCGCTTAGCAAATAATTTGCTGCTAATGTTAGCTGTCTTAAAGCTCATAGAATCTAATCAGCACTGAGAGACAGTCTGCTAGCTACAAGAGAAAAACCTGCTTTAGCATCGTCACAACTAGCATGATGAGTTTAACCTAGATAATAGCTGCGGGTTAGCTAGCTAGCAAAGTGACGGTGGAAACTAGACAACAAAGTCTGAAATCAACAATTTTCCTCAAAAAAGCCATTTGTACGGCTAAAACTGAGATTTTGCTAAGCAGGACATAGCTATTCCCTCGTTTATTTGGATAATATATAAGGAAAATAAAATGGAGAAGATCGGTGTTTTCCTCAGATGTGTTTTTTTTCCCCCTTAGTTTCCAAACAATTTCTGAAAAAAACTAAATAGAAACCAGAACTTGGCTAGCTAGCATAAACCTGTCAAGATTAGCAACTTTTACCTCAGATGTGTTGGTAAATTACTGAGAAAATGTTTCTTTTACATGACATAAAACAAATTTTTTTTTATTTAGCAAGCTAGCACAGTGGAAATAAAAACAAGAAAGAAATGTTTCATGTTTTTGGTCGTTTTCTGTATGACAAATTTTAGCATCAAACGCTAGCTGAAGGATTTTTAGCTCCTTAGCAACGAGTCACATTCTAAGCTATAATTAAAAATTCAAAGTGGTGAATAAAACCTGAACTCGAGTGTGCCGTCTTGACACAAACTCTAATGCTAATCCGTTTTTATGCTAACACACTGCACTCGTGTCCTTTCTTAGTAAAGGATGCTTTTAGTGATGCAGATCGAGCGAGAAACGTAATGAAATAACGCTTCTTGGTAGTTCAGCGAGACGTTTGACCTCCACTTGCCCTCTGTGAACACACTCTTTCCTCTCTTCCTCTCACCTCGTCACTAATTAGCAAGTAAAGGCCGCGTTAGCCGCCCGAGCCGTGAGTGGCAGCTCGCAGGAGTGATTTATAGAAGACGCTTTAGACACACTTGGCTGCCTAATGGTGGCGTTTCTAGCACGCACTCTACCGACTGAGCTGTGAAAGTGTGAAGTGGTTTGAAATTTAAACCCGGGGGGTTTAGGGATTAGCCTCGGTGCGGCGTTAATGCATAACACGCCTGTTTGAAGAGCGAGGCCTCCGGTGTGGGATGAAAGCGATTGGAAAGGAGAAGAAGTGAATAAGTGAACGAGTGAGCTCGCTAGGGAATTAGCGGACACTGCATTCTGATTAGAATACCAGTGTACTGTATATCCCGAGATGCACAATGTGTATGCGTACCGGCCACTATGTTAGGAACACCTGTGCAGTAGGTCTGTAAAGTCATCTTGTTTACCGTAACACATTAAAACATATGGACTGGCCAGACTGGTTCAAGCTGACAGGAAGTAAAAAAAAAACAACCACTTGACGTCTAGAGAACCGAAACAGAAAAGTGGAGAACATCTGTAAATAAAAGTGCACTACAGCAGTGGAACATTGGATCGGGCTCTGAAAAAGCAAAAAAACAAAAAAACAACCCAGGCGACATTTTTAAATTGGAATAAGAATAAACCTTGTTCAAAGTGCTTCAAATTTATGATCACTGAAAATGTAATAATATTTAATTGTTTTTTTTAAAGAATTTTAAATATTTTAAAATTTTTAGAATTTTAATTTTTAATTATTTTAAAGTTTTGATACTCAAACAGGTTTTTTTTTTGTTTTTTTTTGAAGGTGTACAGAATTCATTTGACAATTTTTTTGCGGCTTTGTTCTGAGATGTGTCGTGTCATGTCACAACGAAAACAGAGTCATTACATACTGTAGGTGTCTTCACTGCTAGGTGCCTGTGCTTGTGATTTCACTCATTCCAGTAGATTTCCACAAAAAATTGCACAAAAATCTTTGCAAATTTTATCGCAAATTTGAAAAAAAAAAAAAAAAAAAAAAAGCCACTAAAACAAACACTTTTTGGTTGCAACAATCACGAACAAACTTGACACAGATGGATAATATGTAAAAAAAAAGAAAAAAAAAGAAAAAAAAAAGAAGAAAAAACAATTAAATGAAAAAAAGGGAAATAATATGAAATAAAAAATCTATAAATAAATAAAAATATATATATTAATGATGTATATGATTAAATCTGAAGTTGAACTGAAGTGCAAAATAATATCTACATTAGTTAAACATTATTATTATTATTTTTCTTTAACTCCAGATCACGTGTTCTGTTCTCTGATTAATTTTTTCCCCCCATCACTAATCAGATTTGTGTACGTATTAGCATATGTCAGCTCTTAAACTAACATTGTACACGGCGATAATTACGTCCCCGGCCCGAATAAATAATTATCCGTGTGTTGTTATTTTTGCTTTGGTCTTTGTATCCGGAGCTGAAGGAGGGTGGGCATCATGCGGGCGGCGGGGGGACGCGTCCGTCCCGCCTCGGATGACATTTTTTTAAAATGTGGCCGCGCATTCTGAGTGTTGTTTTCCTCTCCTGGATCATAAATAATGCATTTATTTATCATCTGAATCTGTTTTTTAAATTAGGGACCACCGCACTTCAAAGACAGGAAACCTTTGATATGTTTGATTCTCGGCGAATATCGGCGGATTTATGCAAAACGTCCCGGGCGATTAGAAAGGTGCAGGATGAATATATTTGCCTGGAGGAAAATTATACGATGAGAGAGAGAGAGAGAGAGAGAGAGTAATATCATTAAAGAAAGGAAGAGAAAAAAGGAGCGGTGCTTACATTTAATCCTTCATGTATAGAGGAGGAAGTGTGTGGGTGTGTGTGTGTGTGTGTGTGTGTGGGTGTTTAGAATTAGATGTTAATATATAAAACAATTTAAAAAAAAAATCACCAAAACATTTTTTTTCATCTGCAATTTTTTAATCCATCGATCAATCAAACTAGAATCTTCTGATAATATTTAAATACATCTAAATCTTTCATCTTTAAGATGCTTTATACAATAAATGGAAATCCCAATGAGCAAAAAAAATAAAAAAAATTCAGGAAGCTGTCTTTTTTCAAATCTGACAGTTTGACGCAAATTTTAATGACGCTCTCGTTTTGAAATCCAGTAATTCCATTTTAAGTTGTTTAAAAAAAAAAAAAAAAGAAGCTCCAGCTCTCACTTTGTGTGTGTGTGTGTGTGTGTGTGTGTGTGTTTTTCAGGAGAGAATACATATTAGAATTAATTTTTAATATATGAAATAATTTTAAAAAATCAACAATTTTTTTTTTTTTTACCTGCAACTTTCATCGATCTATCTAGAATCTTCTGGCAAAAATTTAAATACATCTAAATTGTTCCTCTTTAAGGTGTTTTTATACAGTAAATTAAAATCCCAATTAGCCAAAAAAAAAAAAAAAAAAAAAAACATGCAGTAAGTTGCTTTCGAAGTTTTGTCATTGTTTTCCTTCCAAATCTGACAATTGTACGCGAATTTTAATGACGCTCTCGTTTTCAAATCTAGTAATTCTGCTAATTTTTTTGGGTTTCATGTTAAGTCAATAAAAA
This sequence comes from Hemibagrus guttatus, assembly GCA_033459395.1. Lineage (NCBI taxonomy): Eukaryota > Metazoa > Chordata > Actinopteri > Siluriformes > Bagridae > Hemibagrus > Hemibagrus guttatus. Next base: position 32,046,661 of record JAUCMX010000003.1, read on the forward strand.
AAAGGAGCTCCAACTCTCACTACCTATGTATGTCCGTGTGTGTGTGTGTGTGTGTGTGTGTGTGTGTGTGGAGAGGACTGGTTTTAGAATCTGATTTTAATATATGAAAACATTTCAAAGATGTTTAAATTCTTTTCATCTATTTGTCTGTCTCTATCTATCTGTCTGTCTGTCTGTCTGTCTGTCTGTCTGTCTGTCTATCCATCTATCTATCAGTCTATCTGTCTAACTATCTATCTGTCTGTCTGTGTCTGTCTATCCGTCTATCTATCTATCTATCTATCTATCTATCTATCTATCTATCTATCTATCTATCTATCTATCTATCTATCCATCTATCTACTTACCTGTCTGTCTGTCTATCTATCTATCGATTTAGAATTGGCAGAAATACTTTGTTCTAAACGAACATTTTTCATTTTTGATATTTTTATGCTGTAAATTTAAATTGCAGTCAAAACCAAAAACATGCAAGAAGCTAATTTTAGAATCGTTTCTTTTTTAAATCGGATAATTTTACACAAATTCTACAAAATTGTTTCTACAAGTGGTTTCAAACCAGTAAGAAAGGTTATGAGTACAAGCTCCAGCTGTCCGATTGTGTGTGTCTGTGTAGTATAAATTTCCTCTTCAAAATGATAAATTTTGTTGTTCATTATGCATTTTTATTTATTTTTTGTCGCAAACCATTTTCTGAAGTGAATTGTGAGGCCTGCTATGAGATTGTGGTTATTAATTCACAGAGGTGTGCTCTACAGCTGGGTTCCTGGTTTTGAAAGCCTAGCGTTCGGGATGCTGGAGAGGAATTTCCCGGAAAGCCGAACGTTTTCCTCATCGTCGTTTCTGAATGCTTGTCCATCACTCTTTTCAGCGGTTACAGGTGGGCTCGTTTTCTGCTTCTCCTTCTTCTCGTTTCTCGGCAGCTGCGTTTTTTTTTTTTTTATTTCTATGACAGCAGGCCCGGGACAATTTGCATGTCGGACAGACGACAAACGGCACAGCGCGTGTCAGAGTAGGTGGCGAAGCGTGACAGTTCGCACACGACGCTGTCTCCTCGTGCTTTGACCCCGCGACCTCGCCGCATGTCTGCTTTCACAGAGACGAGGTAGATGGGGAAGGAATAAATTTGATACCAATACCATTATCCCACAGCACACCACCTCTCTCTCTCTCTCTCTCTCTCTCTCTCTCTCTCTCTCTCTCTCTCTATCACTCGTCAAGCAGGTTATTTTGAAGGGAAATAACGATGCAGGAAGGGTCACTGTCATGACGTCCCTCTACTTCTGTTGAGACAAATTGGACGACGAGATCTCACTGGCAATTTGCGCGACTGCGTTTGTTGCAAAGACGTTGCGGGCGTCAGGAGCTGGCACGACGCTGACGAACGGTCAGCATGCGGGTGAACAGGGACACAAAATAAAATAAATAAATAAATAAATTCAACCAGTACACATATCGAAGGATTTCCTAATCTCATCAGGCCATGGAAAAAAAAAAAAAAAAAAAAAGGAAAAAAAGTCAGCCATGATGTTCTTCCCAATGAGGAAAGCAGGAGAAAAACAACTGCTCAGGGGATCATTTAGACAAATAAATAAAAAAATAAATAAATAAATAGTTTGATGTTTCACATACAATGATGATGCAAAAACAAACATTTTAGTGATTTAAAATAAATAATTGAAAAATTCTGATAAAAAAGATCAAAATTTTTTTTAAATTTTTTTTCACATTTGTACTAAAATTCTGATTTCTTTACACAATATGACGTTTGTTATATTTTACTGCATTCTATTTTTCCTATATTTTATTATATTCAATTTCCTTTTTTCCCTTATTTTTTATATTTTTCATTGTTGCTACACACACTAAATTCTAACGAATCCAACAATTTCACACACATGAAATGCAGTAATTTATAAAGAAATTAAACAAATTACAAAATCCTGTAATTTCACAACCATTTGTCACAGGAAACTTGTAAGTGGTCTTTCGTAACTGACTGCAGGTTAGCATCTCAAGCTAATTGCATGTTTTGTTTATTTGTATAAATGCTATTCAAATGATTACTAGACTCAAAGTTGGAAATGTTTACACATAGCAGAAGAAATAGCTTTGAATTACTGTTTCACATTTTAAATAAAACAAAAAGATTGAGGTATTTGTGACAACTTGACCTTTTTTTTTTTTAGATCCACGGCACTCCACACCACTAGCCGCTTGCTAAATTAGCCAGAAATTTTTTTTTGTTAATCATATGCTGATTTAACACTAGCTATATACTGTATAAAAAAACACCACAGGAAGTTGCTGCTAGCCAGCAAAGTACCACAGAATGATTAGAAATATACCTCAGGAATTAGCTATAAACTACAAAAACTTTAGTATGTTTTTATTTAAAGCAAGTCATTCTTAGATAGAGTGGCGATACCCACAGTTATCCATCTCTTTCTGCTGCACACTTCTCAGTAATAAAGAGCGACCGCTCTGAGGAATGGAGACGTTAATGAAACACGAGGTACATCAGATTGCTGCATTGTCAATTTACAGTATAAAGACTACATTTGGCTATAAAGAGAGGAAGAGAAAACGAGCTAGCGCTACCAGATAACAATCACGACCTTCATTCACACAGACAGCTAATTGCCTCTTCACACCTGTAACACTGTTTTTTTCCCCCTCTCTCCATCTTTCTGAACCACAAATTAACTACCTCACACTGAGATATGAAGAACTAGCTGCTCGCTAAATTAGCTGCCACGATTGGCTCAGTGATAAGAACTTTTTCTCCTTATTATCACTGATATAAATGAAATCTCTCTCAAATTCCTCTCAGAGACAAAGTTTAAATGTACACTTGACATATTTAAGCAATCTTAAATACATCACATTTACTTCAGGAGGGTAGTTATAGCTAGAAATTTACCTCAGGAGGTTGGTTAAAGCTATAAATTTACCTCAGGAGGGTGCTCATAGCTAGACATTTACCTCAGGAGGGTGGTGATAGCCAGAAATCTGCCTCAGGAGGGTGGTGATGGCTAGAAATTTATCTCAGGAGAGTGGTTATAGCTAGAAATTTACATCAGGAGAGTGGTAATGGCTAGAAATGTACCTCATGAGGGTGCTCATAGCTAATAATTTACTTATGGAGGGTGTGCATACCTAAAACTTTACCTTAGGAGGGAGGGAGGGTGCTGATAGCTAGAAATTTACCTCAGGTGGGTGCTGATACCTGGAAATTTACCTCAGGGGGGAGCTGATAGCTGGAAATTTACCTCAGGGGGGAAGATGCTGATAGCTAGAAATTTACCTCATTAGGTTAATTCTAATTAAAAAATTTACCACATGGTGTTATGCTTTAGCAGGGTATGGCTAGCTATACTGACTGTAATGTTACCATGGGAGGCTATTACTGGCTAGAAATGTACAATAGTAGGTAATCTCTATGTAGACATTTCCCACATAAAGTTACTGCTAGCTATAAATTTGCCATGGGTGGGCTATACTAGTTAGAAATATACTTCTAGCTAAAAAATGTACCACACGAGGTTAGGAATTTTACACAGGATGTTACTGCTAGCTAGAAATGTAGTCCTGGAGGTTTCCTGTATTTAGAAATTTCCCACGATTTCCTACTGCTAGCTAGAAATTTCCAACCACAGGGTTACATTTGGCTACAAATTTAACACAGAAGATGGCACACAGGGTTAAAACTTAGAGATATTTGCTAAAGGAGATTATAAAATTTTTTTTTTTTAATTTGTATCATGTCTATCAGCTCATTTTTTCCCATTGCACTTCATCAGCTGTTGCCTTGATGCCACAGAAGATTAAATGCTCGTGTTCTTCTTTGTGTTAATGGAACTGAATTTGGACAGAAAATGGCAGATGAAACTGTTTGGACATGTAAAAGATATCAGCAACGATAATGAGCATTTCAAAATGATTAGCAATGTTCATGTGATACATGGAACTTTGCTACTTTACTTCACTATAAAGAAAATTAGCATGCTAGCAGTACAGCTATATGCAGCCTTCTAGTTTCAAAGCACACTTTTATTTATCTTCCACAGAGATAACCTTCCCCATTTCTCAAGGATTAGCATTCCTGTTTTCTAATGTCAGAACCTGCATATCAAACCCAGCTCATTTGGCATCAAATGGCAAGCTACCCTTTCAGTGTGTACTTTAAGATGTAAATTTCTTCTAGCAGTTTTCCTCTGAGGCGTTCTGTCTTACTCGCAGCAAAATGGTTTACATTGCTAATCACCGAGATTGAGCTAAACCCGAGTTGTGATATTGAAGCAAACTTTACAGCAGTTGCGATGTCATGCTGCTAATAATGCTAATGTCCAAATCGATATGGAGCTGCTTAGCATTTTATAGAAGAGTCAATAAATGAAATAAAACCAAACATGTTTTGAGATACAGATATTATGTCACACAGAAATGAGCTCGCTAGCTGAGCAGCTAAATAGCAGTTAGTAGATGTGATTTAGCATGCTATATAAATAGGATTTGGCTATATATGGAGCCGGCTCTCACCATATATTAAGCCTAACTTAAGACTATTAATTAAAGTTCTGTTTAGCGCTACATATCCTTCATGTAAATTTCCTTCTCTTCATAGCAGATTAGATGTCCAATTATGCATTTTGTTTATTTATTTACTTCATAGAAAAAGTCCTTGCTACTTCTAGATTCCAGAATAACCTGCTAGCGTACGCTGAGGTAATTTAGGCCGAGGTAATTAAATTCAGCCAAATTTTAAAAAAAAAAAAAAAATTGTTATATACTTCATTAATTTGTAATAATTACTTTCCCACACGGACACATTGTGTGTCAATCTTGGCATAAAGAGGCATAAGAAGCAGCAGGCCTGCAGTTTGGACGATTTATCAATCGAGTGGCTACATTAAACGGATTCCTTAATGAAGTAAGATCTTTATAAGGATTAGCCTGCCACCTGCAAAGTGCCACCTGTTCGCTCTGGATAACTGGCAGGCGTTAGCATCGGATGACACAAAAGGCGGGATAACAGGGAGGGATCCTTGTGGAACAAAAGCGTTGATGATGATAAAGAGATAAAGTCAACCATTTTTTTTCTAGCTATGCTAGACCATGATAATGCTAAAGGGTAACATAGACTGTCTGTATTTAGCCTGGCTTATTTGGTCGGTGCTTCTCAGCTGTTAGCACAATTGTTCCCCATTTTGTTTTTAGATGTTCAAAAAGCTAATGCTAATGATTTTTTAAAAGTCAGATATTAACATTTGTGTCATTTCTTTCTTTCATTTTTTTATTCAAACTTGACAGCGAACACATAGCTAACAACTATAACCTATATGTTACATGCTAACGCTACTGTTTTTTTGTTTTTGCTTCAGCTGCATGCTGATCTCACACAAAAGCTAGCTGTTAGCCTGGTTAATTAGCAACTTGTATGAGGGCCTAGCTCTGCTTGGCCTCTTAAACCTTTTCTTTTAGATCTTTTGGAAACTTAAGGAAACTTGTCAGAATAGATTAAAATAAGAATAGTCTCACCTCTGGCTTGTACGCCAGGGTCAGTGTCAGTGTCACGCTATGATTAGCACACTATGAACACAATCCAGACCCTTTGTAGTCCTTTGGATGGAAAAGTGAGTATGACAGCCAAGCGTCCTTCTTGTCTGCCAGCAGGATTGCATGGCACTGATTTTGGGGACGCTCGCATGCCAAAAAAAGTGCCAAGGACAGGACGTCCAATACCACTCACTGACTTTTCTGGGCTTTTGTCCTTCTGGCACACAGTGGCGTCCCATCACCAGAGCCCTGTGTCCCAACTGTGAACCCTAATTTGTTATTTTTGGGCGTCATTAGTCATGCATATTGTGTCAAATTAGCCTCGGTACAGTAGCGGGGTTTCCTCCTCCACCTGTTCTTATGCTAATATGGAGGTTGCGGGTAAGTGAAGTAGAAGTAATAAAAAAAGACCTCAAATGTAAAAAAGTGTTCACTCTTAATTGAACACATGGATAAACAGGATGTGTTAAAGTGAGATTTAAGCAGATTGTCTGGAATAATTGATTACGTAGCGAGTGTGTCGCAGTCTGTCCATGGCTATGTCCCAAACCGGTGCTCATCAGCCACACACTAACATCTCCATGCCATGCACCTGCTAGTTCCTCCCTAATCACACACATGGACTGCATGGACCGTGATGTTTTGTTTTTGTAGTCATGACTGGATCATGTTTGATAATGAAGTGTAGGCCATTGTGAAACCTACAAACTTCTCCTCTTCCTGAATCTCTGAGGAGCAACTCCTGCGAGCAACTCCTGCCATCTATTTTAGGATTATTTCTGAGACTCTTTCACTTCTGTCATCCTGGGGCCTACAAACTTCTCCATGGTTAATCCAATCCCAATCTTTTGGCCAACAAATTCCTACTCTTGCCCTCCTGAGGCATGAAGCTCCTTCTTCTGCCATACTAAGGACTAGGAACCTTTTACATCTGTCATACTGAAGCGCACATTCTCTAGCACTTCCAGGACCTTTTGGTCTACAAGATTTAATTTCTGTCATCTGGAGATCAATAAGGCCTTACTCTATCACACATGTGGCATGTAGAACCAAGTCCTGCCCTTCTGAGATCCATATAGTCCTACTCCTTCAATCCTGAGCTCTAGAAGCTTGTCCTCCTGCCATCCTGAAAGCCAATAACCTTCTGTTTCTACCATGCTTAAGTCTACAAGCACTAACTATTGGCATTCTGAGGTCCATATGGTCTGACTCCTATCATTCTTTCAATCCTAAGGCCTAACAGCTTCTACATTTGTCCTTCTGAGCTTGACAAGTTTTGGCTGCTGCCATCTTGAGTGCCATGGACCTTCTTAGTCTGCCATTGTGATGTCCAAAATGTTCATCTCCTTCCATGGTGAGGCCAAGAAGCTCCTACCCCTTGTGAGCCAAGAATCTTACAAATTTTGCGACTTACATTGTCCTACTTCCTGTCATCCTGATCCCACAAGCTCCACTCTAATGTCCTGCTGCATGACTTTTAAGCACTACCACTTCTAACTCCTGCTATCCTGAGGTCCCCAGACTCCTCTCTCTCCCATCCTTTGGCCTACACACTTCACCTCCTGCCATTTTGAGGTCCATGAGCTCCAACTCCTGCTATCCTGAGGTCCCCAGACTCCTCTCTCTCCCATCCTTTGGCCTACACACTTCACCTCCTGCCATTTTGAGGTCCATAAGCTCCAACTCCTGCTATTCTGAGGTCCCCAGACTCCTCTCTCTCCCACCTTTTGGCCTATTTACCTAACCTACTGCCATTTTGAGGTCCATAAGCTCCAACTCCTGCCATCCTGAGGTCTTCAGACTCCTACCTCTCCCATCCTTTGGCCTACACACTTCACCACCTGCCATTTTGAGGTCCATAAGCTCTAACTCCTGCCATCCTAATGTCCATAAAATCCCACAAGTTCCTCATTCTACCATCCCCAGGTCCTTAAGCCCCTTCTCCTTCTACCATGAAGCCTGAAAAAGCCATTTCCTGCTATTCTCATTTTCACATCATTTTGAAGCCCAAATTCTGTTCCATCTGAAGGTTCATCAGTTCTTCTGAAGGAACTTCCTTCAGAAGGGTTTCATCTCACCACAGTTAGCATTGGCTTGGTATCTGAATGACTGACAGACAGACAGATCAACAGATAGACAATTGGATAGATAGACAGACAGATTCCTCCATCTCTGGCGGTTCTTCATGTTCGATCCCTCCATCGATCAGCCAGAGCAGCAGAAAGATCGACGAAATATCTGTAAATGTTTCCCCATGTCTTGAAGATGAGCTGATTCATCATGGCTCTGTCTCGTTAGATTAATTGATGAATTAATTAATCGCTCGTTATAAATGGAGAGGCATGTGACGAAGACAAGTGCAGGAGAGGAGAAGTTTTTGTGCTGAAATTTATCCCCGTGTGATGACTGCAATGAGGGATTATGGGAGATTACCATCAGGACAGATTAGCCTCCAGTCTGAGGCGAAGGAGAAAAGTCATTTATTTTTCCTTTCCTTCCATTCCCTTCCATTTCTATTTCCTTTCCTTTCCCTTTACTTTCTCTTTTCTTTCTCTTTCCTTCTTTTCCCTTTCCTTTCCTTTCCTTTCTTCACTCGTCTCCTCACGTTTTCTTCTTCTGTCTCTTCTTGCTTTTCTCTTTTTCTCTTCTCATTCTTTCTTCTTTTCTTCGATTTCTCTTCTCTCCCTTCTTTTTCTCAGCATCCTGTTTTCTTCCTTTCTGTTTTTCTTTATTTTCCTCACCTACCTTTTTTTTTCTTCTCATCTCTTATCACTTCTGTTCTTTTGTTTCTCATTTTCTTCTCCTCCCCGTCTGCATTTTCTCTCACTCTCTCCTACGTTTTTCTTTTCCTTCTTTTTCTTCCGTCTCGTTCGTACTTTTCTTGACTCTTCTTCATTTACTTCGTTGTTTTTTCATTTTTCGCTCCTTCTTTCATTTAATCCCTCTTCCTGATTTCATCTTTCACTCTTCTTTTTTTCATATGGTTTATCCGTTCATCTCCTTTCTTTTCTTCTTCTCCTGACCCAAAATACCAATTCCTTCTCATCCTTTCTTCTTTCACACTTTTTATTCTCTCCTTTTTACCCCTAATCCATCTTTTCTGTCATTGCTTTTTCTTTTCTCCTTATTTTTTCATTCCTGTTTTCTTCTCATTTGTCTTAGTTCCTCCTGGTATTCTATCACTTCTTCATCACTATCAATTCTTTTCTCGATTTTTCTTCTCTCTTATTTCCCCCCCTCGTACATATTTATCTGTATTTATTTCCTTTTTTCCTTTATTCTGTTTCTTCTTATTTCATCCTTTGCTTTCTCATTTCTTTTTCTTTTTCTTTTTTTTTTTTACACTTTTCCTTTTCTTTTCCAATTTCATTTATTCAGATTTCTTTTTCCTTCCCATTTCCACCTCTTTTTTCCCCTTTGTTTTTTTGTCTTTTCTCATTTATATCCTTTCAGCTTCTCTTATCCCTCTATCATCTCCTCCTCTATTTTCTTTCTCCTTTTTTCTTCTATTTCACACATTCTTTCCTTTAATCCTTCCTCTTCATTTCTTTTCTTTCTTTTTTTTTTTTCTTGCCCCTTATTCCTTCCTTTTTTCTTTTTTAATCTTTTCTGTTTTGGCTTTTTGTTTCTTCTCCATCCTCTCTTCATTCCTTCATCTCTCTCTCTCTCTCTCTCTCTCTCTCTCTCTCTCTCTCTCTCTCTCTCTCTCTCTCTCTCAGTTTATTGTTTATTAGATAAATCAGTTTGAATGAATTCACTTGTCTAACTTCAGATATCGTAAGAAGTCACACACACACGTGCTCTCACACACACACACACACACCTGCTGCCCATTATGAATCTGTAACCGTGCGAAGGTGACATTGAGTGTGACTGTGTGTAATAATTAGCACTGTTAGCTTTGATGATTTTCGCTCAGAGGAAGAGTGTGTGTGTGTGTGTGTATGCTGACTCTGGACAAAGCGTGATATCAATTTAACATTATATTGTGATAAAGTGACTTAAAATATCCATGTCTTTCTCTAATACACACACACACACACACACACGTGCACATGCAAAATAGTGCTTCACTCCTTTGGTGGTAAGAAAAACATCATGTGAGCTACACTTTAACCACCTGGGTTTAATTGTGTGAAGCTGTCGGGTTTATGAGGCACAAAGAAGAGTGTGTAAAGAAGGTCACACACACACACACACACACACACACACAGTCACCCTGATGGGAATTATTTTTACGTTCTCATCTCAGTGGTTATACCTCGTGATAGACCTGTGTGTGTGTGTGTGACCTCCGTGCTGGCTGTGTGTCCTCTAGCCTGACAGGATTCTCCTCCAATTCTTGGCATGAGCTCGGGGGTCTCAGCCCCAGATGGGCGACACACACACACACACACACACACACACACACACACACACACACACACACACACTCATAGCCTGTCTGTAGTGAAGTGAGGGACAGGTGAAGATCAAGAGCGATAATTGCAGAACAGAAAATTCCACACAGGCAAGACATAAATAAATAAATAAATAAATAAATAAATAAATAAATAAGATCAGTAAATAATAAAAATACTACAGTACAAAAGATAATTTCTTTTCACTCTATAGTTACCTATCATTATTTTTAAATTAAATAATTAACTCTTAATAAACTAAGTGATTTTATCCTAAAAGCCTAATTTAATATAAATTTTCTTTTACTCTGCATGAATTCTTTTGAAATAATTTCTTTTTTCCTGAATTGCTGAGGTGAATTTTAGGCCACAGAAAGAATCTGCGTGATTTAAATGAAATAAATAAATAAATAAAATTTAAGTAATATGTAATGCAAATAAGAAATATACAATTTTTAAAAAAAACAATTTAAAACAAAACAAAAAAAGGACATTTTGTCTGTAAAATATCAAACTAAACCCTAAAATGTCAGACTCTAAAATTTTTTCCCTTTCCTATCTAATAGAATTAATTGTAATTTTATTCTTATTTTATTATAATTCTACTTTTATGGCACAGACATTTTTAAAAAAAAATCGTATTTTGTGTATGGTTGTGTGTGTAATCAATAAAATTGAATTGGAATTCAATTCAATTTTGCTATTCATAAATGACCACAATTATGTAATGGAAATAATGACTTAAAATAATTTAAAATAAAAATAATAATAAAAAACAACCCTATTGGTTTCATTTTAAGCTTTTATTTTTTAAATACTGATTTCTTTTTAAATATTTTTACGAATTTTTGTTAAATTACTGACTTTGTTGTTTTGTCTGCTAAATTAAAGTTACAGAAATATAATTATTTCCATTTATAAACTTTATTATTACTAATTTAATGTTTGTGTTACTGATTTATTATGTAGTAACAAAGAGAAAACTGTAAAATAAACGGATAAATAAAGATTGGAAATTTAAACTGACATTTACATTAAGAAATAAAGCTGTAAAAAAAATAAAAAAAATAAAAAAGACTGAAGAAAAACGTTTCTGTGGCTAAAACTGTTGATGTAAATTAACGAAATCTGGAACATGGTGTGAAAAACTGGAAGCTAACATTTTTAATCATTTTAAATATTAAATTAATTAAAAAAAAAATTGTTAATGTTGTCAGAATATTTGTGAAATTAATCCGGAGTTAAATGTACACAATAAAACACAAGACTTAAAACATTGTTAATTATTTAAACAAATGTAAAAAAAAATAAATCAAATAAAATATAAATAAATAAAGGAAAATCTACAACAAAAATCTAAATCGATGATAAATAAACATTAAAATTGTTTTAAATAAAAGAAAATTTAATGAAATAAACAGCACAATTTCACTAGTAATCCATTTTTGTTTTATTATTTATTTATTTTTATTCATTTATTATTTTTTTTATTGAGCAAGGGAGCACTGTTGCATTAAACAAAACTGTTCTGACATTTTAAAGACAAGGAAAGAAATTTAAACGAGTGAAAAAAAACACTCCAGGAAAATTAATTCAGTGATTTCTGAATCAAATCTGATTTCAATTTTGATAGATAAAATAAACAAAAATGAATCTAGCTAACGAACCACGTAAAACATTTCTGATGTTTAAATGATGTTTTAGATGATTAAAATGAGGGTTTTATATACGAGAAAATTAAATTGAAAGACAAAAAATGATTGTGAAACACAAACACACAGTGATGGATCATGGCCTCGATTTTTGAAGTGTAAAATGTAGAGAATTGACAGAAATGTCTGTGGAGGTGAAGAACAGACGAGTGTTGTGGACTCGTCCCAAACCACACACCCTGTTCCCTATACCCTACAGGCCACATGAACCCGAGCGCTCGCTATAAACCGCATGAACGCGATCACTGGAGTAAATTTAACTGATGTGCTCTGAGGAACTCTCTCGTCTCCGGAGGACATTCTCTCTCTCTCTCTCTCTCTCTCTCTCTCTCTCTCTCTCTCTCTCTCTCTCTCTTGTTCTTTCCTACTCTCTCTCTCTTTCCCTAACACATTCTGTCTTTCTCTCTCATTTCTCTCTCTCTCTCTCTCTTGTTCTTTCCTACTCTCTCTCTCTCTCTCTCTCTCTCTCTTTCCCTAACACATTGTCTTTCTCTCTCTCTCTCTCTCTCTCTCTCTCTCTCTCACACACACACATTTTCTCTCTCTCTCTCACACACATGTATTCTCACTCTCTCTCTCTCTCTCATTCTCTCTATCTCTCTCTCTCTCACACACACACATGTATTCTCACTCTCTCTATTGCTCTCTCATTTTCTCTCTCTCTCTCTCTCTCTCTCTCTCTCTCTCTCTGGAGGGTAATGGAAATCCAGATGTGAGTGAGAGTGACGGCTTTTATATGAGGCGCTTCGGGCCACCGTGTTCATTATTCCCTCACAATAAAAGCGGATTAGAGCTCTTTTATTGTCCGAGTCCGAGAGCCGAATTGCTTTTTCAATCAAGCGCTACAGAGGAAGCGGTGTTCACAAACAAGCGGCCGACGCTAACAACTTGTTTACTAGTCGAGCGCTGCTGGAAATCAAACTAACCAGGAAGAGCGAGAGGACGAACAAAGAAACCTTACAGGACTGCACAAAAAGAGTGACCTCATGAATATATTTAGGGGAGGAGCTACAGATATAGAGCACAGCTTTTGGGCGTGGCTTGTTTAGATAATAGAGCTAAACAGAAATTAAATAAAGCGCTAATCAGTGTGAAATTCTCTTGTTTGATTTCGGATCGTTGTTGTCAAACTAGCTAACTGCTTTAGCGACGATCACTGCAAACGATCTCTACAGCTTTCTTTTTTACTTCCTACACATGTTTAGTTACACGAAAGTTGTGAAACGGGGAACTGAAGAAACATCGGACCACATGAGCTGTTTGTATTTTTGTCCCGAGAAATCGTTCAGTTTGATATCAAACAGGTAACAGACAGAAGTGTGTTGTACTGGTCATGTGTGTAATCAATAAAAATTGAATTGGAATTCAGTTAAATTTAATTTAATGTTATTTATAAATGACCACAAAATGTATGCAGATATTTCTATAAAAAAATTAAGCTGCAAAAATAAGGCTGGAAATTTTATGCAAATATTTCTGTAAAAAAAAAAAAAACACTGGAAATTTACACTGATTCATTTAAAAAAAAATAAATCTGTCAAAAAAAAAAAAAAAGACTAAAGAAAACATCCCTGTACCTAAAACATTTGAGGTAAATAAAAGAAATCTGGAACATGAAAAAAAAATATATATATATAAAAAAAAAAAAAACCTTTTTTTTATATATATATATATATATATATATATATATATATATATATATATATATATATATATATACACACATATACATGCATACATACATGGACACACAAGCTTCCTTCCTGACAGGAAATTTTGTTCACTCCTCTGATTTCATTTAGTTTTTTCCTTCAGTCTCTCGCAGAAGGATGAAAAGAAGGGATTTAAATTTAGCAGTCAGCGACTCGAGCGCATTTCTGAGGTAATATTTTCAGCTGTGACACAAACCTACACGTGTCGAAGTTTCTATTTTAGCCAGCACTCGTGTTGCTCAGAACCTATTACAGGACATCGCTGGTCTCTACGGAGGGAATAAAAAAAAATTCCATCACATCCTTCTGTCGGAAAATGGAATACAGAAACAAATCACGGCTGGAATTGAAAAGTCGCGGCTTCCTGTTCACCGCTAATAAGTGCGCGGTGCGAGCGCTAAGCGCAGGCCGAGTGTCTTTACAGAACCATCGGCTCTGACATCTGCTTCCTTTTTCCATTTCTCTCGTCTTTATTATTTCCTGTTTTCTCTTTTTTTCCACCAGGTTGTGGCTGAAAAGAAAGAAACTAATTACTAGCAAATAACTAGCTAAATCAAACAAGCTAGCTACTCAGGGCTATTGTTATAATGAAGGCTTGTCATTTGAATCTTGCTAATAACAAATTTATAGGGATGTTAGCTCACTAGCAAGTTAATTGTTATAACCAGATGACCACTTTTAAGCTAGCTAACTAATCAAGCAGCTTATAGAGCGATTAGCTAGCTGTTTTTGTTTAATAGCTAGTACTATAATAAAAGTCTTGTCACTTGAATATGTTAGCTTCACATAAATCACTTCCTTGCGAGCAATAACGGAAATATTAGCAAGTTACTAATGTTTATAACTTCTGCACAGGGAAGTAATTTGAATATATTCCATATTTGCTAATGGCGAACATTATAACAAGATTTGAATGTGTTAGAAACGATTAAATAACTTGTTAGTTAAACGCTCTATAAATTAGCTGTAGCTAGCCATTGATGACTAGTGTCACAATGAGGGCATATTGTAAGACTGTTTTTCATTAGCTTGCAAGGATGTTAGCTAAAACAAACGCCTTGCTAATACACTTTGCAAATAAGTCACTTGTCAGTATTACAACAAAGCATTTTCATTTGAATATATCAGCTAAACATAGATAGCTTTTTAAGACATTACAGCAAACAGAATATATAACTTAAGCCTCACAGAACATTTCTAACAATGGGTCTAGCTAGTTATATAGAGCTACCATTACGACCAAGGATTAAACATGTTAAACATAAATAGTTTGAGAACCTGCTAATCACTCTATAACATGTGCTATAAGCTAGCTGGCTCTTTACAACAACAGGAAGTTAAACACAAACTAACCGCTCTATAAAGTGTGCAGTTAGCTAGATATTTCTGACTAGCATAATGAGAAGAGGCTTTAGAGGAAGAATGTGTGGATTTTTGAGGCAGAATGTTAGCTAACTAGCTAGCTTCTTTCAGAAATGAGGTAAAAACAAGGTGTGAAGCAGATTAGCAAAACTACAATCTTTAGCTTCTACAGTGTATAATCATGATAATGGTGTTAGTGTGTGTGGCTACGATGGCTTCACGTAGCCCTGTGTGTGTGTGAGAGAGACAGACCGTGACGAGATTGATGTGTTTTCGGCTCATTTAGCCTCGGTTATTTATTTTTCTTTTGCCGTGATTGCTTATTGACAGAAAGTCAAAGGAGGATTAAAAATGGCCACCGTTATGTTAAAAACGAATGTGCAGCATGGCTCAAGAGTCTTCTGTTTAACTCTGTGAAACGTTTAGAACTTTATTAGATGGTCAAGTGGCTCGGATTTTGTTTGGACTTTTAGCATAGTCGAATCCGGCACCTGTTCTAATCCATTATCGTTTCCATGGTACCAGATATAAGGGACGTTTAACAGAAATTCCAAAGCAACTATAAGCAGATAAAAACGAAAAAAGTTTTTAAGTCACATGCTGTTAAAGGAAAACAAGCACTTCAGGGAGGTTACATTAACCCCGGTTTATTTTATTTATTTATTTTTAATTAATTCATGTAATTTACACCGGTCAGTCTCAGTTGAAAAGGGGCGGAGCTAACAGAGGCACCACGCTGGCTTCACTCCCTGCACACTGGTCTCATGTATCAGTGGCTCTTGTTTGAGCCAAATAAAGACGGCATCAGTGTTTGATAACTGGAGGAGTAAGAGACAGTTCTAGGTAGTGCACTCGCGACTTTCGGACCCTAAGTTTGTTTTCTTGCCTGCGGCCGATTCGATAAATGAACGGCGGCGAGTGTCTTTTTGAAATGGGTTTTGTATTGATTTTTGTAACGACCCTGTTAGACGACGTCATGCCCTCAGCGTGTCATTTCTCGACGGCTGAGGCCCCGAGCGGGTCATCGAGGTGATAACTGTCATTTGGCGAGACAGAAAAAGCAATCATAGCTTTTTCATTACGGCGTGTTTGGCCCCCTCTCGCTTTGACGTATTGCGGCCCGTGTGATTTAACTGCTCTCTTAAATTAAGTGCTGGAATATCAGGCTGTAGCTTTGGGGAGAATAAAGTCGACGTCGAGGGAATCGGAACGCTGCCGTAGGCTCGGAGCCGTGAACTCGCTCATCGATTTCTTAACTCCTGCGTCCTTTTAATGGCCTACAGAGGACTTTGATTACGGTTTAGGACACAGCCAAAGTGTTTCTAACTCAGGAAAGGTCAGAACACTTCACATTTCACAGGGACAGAAGTGTGTAAAGAGAAGAGTGTGTAGTGAAAGGGACAGTAGTGTGTAGGGACAGTACAGTGTGGATGGACAGTAGTGTGTAGTGAAAGGGACAGTAGTGTGTAGTGTAAGAAACTACAGACTGCCCCAACCCAGATTCCACTCCACAGTACATATCTGAAGGAGCTCATTCCCAAAAAGGCTTACATATCATATGGAAATATGTTTAATTCAATTCAGTTTATCTGTATGGTATTTTTTACATTGGCTTAAAGCAGCCTTACCCAACACTTAATCCAATCAATTATTAGTATGGGAGCGGCAGCAAGACATCAAGGACCATCACTGAACAAAGGGTATACGTGACCATGATTACCATTCAGTATCACCCGACCATTTGGGTGATCACACCTGTAACAATACCAAGACAAGGTGTACGTGACCGCGATTACCATTAAAGACATCCGGCTAGGCGATAGTATCACCCAGCCATTTGGGGGATACTCAGTAATTTACATTTAAAGTGAAACTCATTTCAATGACACACGGGAAACACTGTATAAAATGTGTGAGCAGGATTTGTTCTGGGTTCTTTTTGATTCCGATGAACCCAGAGTACTTTATGTATTTTGTCACTGCTACGCTGCAATAAACTTCTTCATTAAGATCTTCGACGCTCTTCGTTTTATTTTTCTTACAGTAGTGAAAGGGACAGTAGTGTGTAGTGAAAGAGACAGTAGTGTGTAGTGAAAGAGACAGTAGTGTGTAGTGAAAGGGACAGTAGTGTGTGTGTAGTGAAAGGGACAGTCGTGTGTAGTTAAAGGGACAGTCGTGTGTAGTGAAAGGGACAGTAGTGTATAGGAACAGTAATGTGTAGTGAAAGGGACAGTAGTGTGTAAGGACAGTAGTGTGTAGTGAAAGGGACGGTATCATGTAGTGAAAGGGACAGTGGTGTATAGGGGCAGTGTGTAGTGAAAGGGACAGTAGTGAAAGGGACAGTAGTGTATAGTGAAAGGGACAGTAGTGTGTAGTGAAAGGGACAGTAGAGTGTAGTGAAAGGGACAGTAGGAGTGTAGTTAAAGGGACAGTAGTGTGTTGTGAAAGAGACAGTAGTGTGTAGTGAAAGGGACAGTGGTGTAGTGAAAGGGACAGTAGTGTGTAGGGACAGTAGTGAAAGGGACAGTATTGTGTAGTGAAAGGGACAGTAGTGTGTAGTGAAAGGGACAGTAGTGTGTAGGGACAGTAGTGTGTAATTTAAGGGACAGTAGTGTATAGGGACAGTAGTATGTAGTGAAAAAGACAGTAGTGTGTAGTGACAGTAGTGAAAGGGACAGTAGTGTGTAGTGTAAGGGACAATAGTGTGTAGGGACAGTAGTGAAAGGGACAGTAGTGTGTTGTGAAAGGGACAGTAGTGTGTAGGGACAGTAGTGTGTAGTGAAAGGGACAGTTGTGTATAGTGGAAGGGACAGTAGTGTGTAGTGAAAGGGACAGGAGTGAGTAGAAACAGTAGTGTATGGGGACAGTAGCGTGTAGTGAAAGGAACAGTAGTGTTTTGTGAAAGGGACAGTAGTGTTTTGTGAAATGGACAGTAGTGTGTAGGGACAGTGTAGTGTTTTGTGAAAGGGACAGGAGTGTATAGGGACAGTAGTGTGTAGTTAAAGGGACATGAGTGTGTAGTGAAATGGACAGTAGTGTGTAGTGAAAGGGACATGAGTGTGTAGTGAAATGGACAGTAGTTTGTAGGGACAGTAGTGTATGGGGAAAGTAGTGTGTAGTGAAAGGGACAATAATGTGTAGGGACAGTAGTCTGTAGTGAAAGGGACAATAGTGTGTAGTTAAAGGGACAGGAGTGTATAGGGACAGTATTGTGTAGTTAAAGGGACAGTAGTGTGTCGTGAAATGGACAGTAGTGTGTAGGGACAGTAGAGTATGGGAAAAGAGTGTGTAGTGAAAGGGACAATAGTGTGTAGTGAAAGGGACAGTATTGTGTAGTGAAAGGGACAGTAGTGTGTTGTGAAAGGGACAGTAGTGTGTAGTGAAAGGGACAATAATGTGTAGGGACAGTAGTCTGTAGTGAAAGGGACAATAGTGTGTAGTTAAAGGGACAGGAGTGTATAGGGACAGTATTGTGTAATTAAAGGGACAGTATTGTGTAGTTAAAGGGACAGTATTGTGTAGTTAAAGGGACAGTAGTGTGTAGTGAAAGGCACAGTAGTGTGTCGTGAAATGGACAGTAGTGTGTAGGGACAGTAGAGTATGGGAAAAGAGTGTGTAGTGAAAGGGACAATAGTGTGTATTGAAAGGGACAATAGTGTGTAGTGAAAGGGACAGTAGTGTGTAGTGAAAGGGACAGCAGTGTGTAGTGAAAGGGACAGTAGTGTGTAGTGAAAGGGACAGTAGTGTATAGTGAAAGGCACAGTAGTGTGTAGTGAAAGGCACAGTAGTGTGTCGTGAAATGGACAGTAGTGTGTAGTGAAAGGGACAGCAGTGTGTTGTGAAAGGGACAGCAGTGTGTAGTGAAAGGGACAGTAGTGTATAGTGAAAGGCACAGTAGTGTGTAGTGAAAGGCACAGTAGTGTGTCGTGAAATGGACAGTAGTGTGTAGGGACAGTAGAGTATGGGAA
>JAUCMX010000003.1:32070373-32162873 GCA_033459395.1 Hemibagrus guttatus
AAGAAAGGAAGAAGGCAAGGAAGAAGAAAGGTGATCAAAGAAGAAGAGGGAAATGAGTAGGAAGGAAAAAGAACTGGAAGAAAAAGGGATAAGGAGGAAGAAAGAAGAAAGGAAACGATGAGGTGAAAGGAAGCAATGAAGACGGGAAGACAAGTAGGGAAAGGAGACAATGAAGAAAGAGTGGAAGAAAAGAAAAAAGAAGAAAGCAGGGACAATGTGGAACGGAAAAAAATAAAGGAGAAAAAGTAGAGGAGATAAAAAAAAAGAACGACAGGAAGCGTGTAAGAGAGATTGAAGAAGAAAAGAAGATGAGAAAAGAAAAGACAGGATGAAGGGAAGAAAAAGGAGGAAATGAGGGAGAGACGGGGGGGTATTTGAGGAATTAATAAAAACTCGCTATTACTTTGTTAGTGTTATTAGTTATTACAGTGAGGAAAAGGGCGTGTCCCACATCAAATAAAGTTCTGTGTGTGTGTGCGATTCAGTGCATGACCTCTGTGTGACCTTCCGCAGGAGGACAGACAGACAGGTTGGTGGCTGTAGTGATGAACCCTCGCTCCCTCCGTGTGGGTTTCTCCCTGCTGCATACCTGTGCTGTTGATTCTGGACGGAGCCGAGGCTATAGCAGTAAATCAGCTCGGTTCTGCTCCTCACGTTCTCCGTCTCTCACACACACACACACACACACACACACACACACACACACGCACACACAGACACACACACTACACCAAACATACACTCGTCTTCTCTTTCCTCATTTCCACGTTCCTCTCGTTCTTCCTCTGTCTCTGTTCTTCCTTTTCCTTCTTTCTTGCTCTTTTCTTTTCCTCTTTTTTAATTCCTTTTCTTTTCCTTCCTACAATTTTTCATTTCCTCCTCTTCCTTCATTTCTCCTTTGCTCTTATTTTCCTTTTCCTGGTCTTCAGCTTCTTTCTTTTATTCTGCTTTCTCATTCCTTCTTCCTGTCTTGCATGTCTTCTTTCTTTCTTTCTTTCTTTCTTTCTTTCTTTCTTTCTTTCTTTCTTTCTTTCTTTCTTTCTTTTTCTTTTATTATTTAGTTTCTTCCTTTCATTATTCCTTGTTTTTTCTTAATTTCCTTTCCTCTTTCTCTCATTTCCTGTTTTCCTTCCTTCCTTCCTTCCTTCCTTCCTTCACTTCCTTTACAGCCTTCCTCCTCCTCCTCATCCTTTTCTCTTCTTTTTTCCCCCCAACTTCCTGCTGTCCCTCATCTTTCTCTTTATTCATTTATATTCCTTTTTCTCTTCGCTTAGCTTCAGATCCTCCTCTCCTCATTTTTTCCTCCTTCTTTTCCATTTCCCTTTTATCTTTCTTTCTTTCTTTCTTTCTTTCTTTCTTTCTTTCTTTCTTTCTTTCTTTCTTTCTTTCTTTCTTTCTTTCTCTTTTCACTTATTTCCTCTCTTCCTCTTCTGCTTTTCCCACCTTCCTTTTACTCTTTCATCTTTCTCTATTATTTCTTTTTCCTCACTCGTTCTTTCTTTCTTCTTCTTCCAGATGTAAACGGCGTTCTGTTGTTCCTCTCGCTGACCTCTCGCACTGCTCACTTATCTGTTACAGAAACTGACAGAATGTTCTGTAGGGTTTCATATCTTCCTCTGTGTAGATGACACACACACACACACACACACACACACACACACATGGTGTGGACTGTACAAACACAGCAGCATGAGTGTGTGATGTGTGAAGGGAAATTTAAAGCATGACCTCAGGAGCACGTCTGAACTCTGGTCGACTTTCGTTACTGAAAAACCTGAAGACACAACTGTCCTGAAGACACAACTTTACCTCTGACACTGGAGACTCCTTCCATACCCGTTACCTAGAGGCAGAGAACAAGGGAAGAAAGAAGAACGAAAGGGAGACATGAAAAACAGAGGGAAAAAAATTAGGAAGCAGAATAAAATAAAAAAAAGGAAAAAGGAAGACTTGGAAATGGAAAAAGGAAGAACAGAGAAAGAGGAAGAAGAACAAGAGAAGTAAGAAAATAAGTACAATCAAATACTGAAAAAGAGAAGAAGGAAGGAAAATGAGAAAGAACGAAAGAAAGAAAGATGAAATGAAATGAAAAAGTAAGAACAGAAAGAGGAATAAGAACAATAAAAGACTGAAAAAGAGAAGGAGAAAAGAAGGAAAGAAAGAGACAAAAAACGAGGAAGCAGAATAAAAAGAATGATAACATAAAAATAAGAGTGATTTAATAAAGTTTTTGGAATCTTGAATGAATCTTGAATCTTGAAAGGGAATAAGAAAAGGAAAAGAAAAAGGAAGAACAGAGAAAAAGTAAGAAGAGAGGGATGAAGAGAAGAGTAAAAATGTTAACAGAAAAAAAAACGTGAAGTGTCCTGAATGTGAACGCATGGTTACTATAGAAACGAGTCTGCTGATATGAACCGACCAATCAGAATCCAGAACAGGAAATAACTCTAACAATTCTAAAGAATTCAAATAAAAAAAATATACATATAACGGCGTGAGAGATAACATAGCGACTTAACGTGCACAAAAATCTGTTTTGCTAACTTCCTGTCACTAGTAGCTATTAAGTAAACTCTTAGCTCCGCTCACACCACACCCTCGAGGTCTTGCTTATCACTGACTGTATGGTGACATTCTGAATTTTTTAAACTGCTAAATGTAAACATCAGGATGGATCGTTTCAGCTGGATATTTCTCATCGAAACCTAGCGTAGATTACGGAGACGACGTTTCAGGGGAATAAATAAATAAATAAAAAAATAAACGTGAGCAAGCAAAATTCCTGAGGCGTCTCTTTCTCCTCGACGTCGCTCGGCCATGGCGTTATCGTGACTGATGGTGGAAATTCCACTCGGAGATAAGTGAAGGAGCTTAGCATAATCCAGAGCAGCTCCAGTTAAAGAAGTCTCTCTCTCTTTCTCTCTCTCTCTCTCTCTCTCTCTCGATTTCTATGTGTATATTATTTCTTGCTCGTCTGGTTACCTTGCCATTAGCGTCAACCGTTGTAATTTCCCAGCCAGGGTCTCAGATTGATGAGGAATCTTTACGATCCCGGGCCAAGAATAATGAGCCGCTTAACCAGACGCTTCTGTCATATTACGGCTAGCTTGTTTGTTTATCCAGGACGGGATCTATATTTCAGGTTTTTTTTTAAAGAAATATAATTCAATTACCCTAAAAGCCCCATGCCAATTACAACAAAGGCTCGCTCGGAATAAATATGGATATAACGCTGTAATTTATTGCCTTAAACACGGGGACGAACCTGCTCCCCTTGACACCATTGATTATTAATTGGTGCTTTGGCCTCCAGGGCCAATTAAAGAAGGCCATTTCGGAGCATCCTGTACGAGTTAATGTGCATTCATCAAAGGTTTTACCTCCACCGCAGCAGGGGCGGCGATGGGGGGAGGGGAGGATTGAATAAATATTCCCTGACATAATATATGCCACATATTTGAGTATTGGCATGCCGCTATTGAAAACAGTTTATGATTTCTAAATGGATAGGTCACTCGGCCGGAGTGTAGCGCAGCGCAGCAAAGTCGAGGGTCAATTCCTTTAAGTAAAGCCAAACACATCTGTGTTACTTCATCATTTGCATGATGTCCATACCTTAATGAATCTGTACTTTCTTTCTCAATTTATTAATGGACCAAAAAAAAAAGAACACCAAACAAAAAACCTCCCGCGCTAGCCGACACTTGCTAAATATGCATTGATTTATTTCAGCCTCTCATAATGTAGTCTGAGAAGGAAGAAAAAAAAAATAAACAAGACGTCGCTCGCTCTCTGAAGTAATTCATTACAAACCCGACCCTTAGCTATAAGTCACGAAGCGTCAGGTGGAGCTTACCGGAAAATACGTCTCGAGAAATGTAACGGTAAACGTGTCAGATTTTTAAAAAAAAAGTGTTCTCATCATAAATAACGCTCGTAAATTTTAACGTAAATGTGTGAATAGCAATAAAAAAAAATCAGCATAAAAAAAAATAAAAAATCTAAAGATGACCCAATTTAGCTCAAAAGAAAAGTAGTTGCATGGAGGAAATTCTATGAATTTAGTAGGGAAAATTTTCAACCTTTTGATATGACGAGACAATTTTATAGCAAAATGTGAGATTTTCTACTTTTTTAGAAAAAAGTAAATAAAGTAAAGAAAGGTGAAATTGTAAATTTAAATAAAATTGTTACAGAAATTGCAATAAAGTAACACTAATATAACACACTTTTAATTAAATGTCACAAATGTTGCTATAAAATTGTTCAGAAATCAATTTTAATAAATTTCAAAAAATAGTATAGAAATCCTAGAGGGCATTGGTGGCTCTGTGGTAGGTTTCTCGCCTTTCATGCGGAAGGCCCGGGTTCGATTCCCAGCCAATGCCTCAAAACCCAGCCACTGGATGCAGTGCTGGTCCTAAGCCCGGAAAAATGGGAGGGTTGCATCAGGGTTGCCACCAGTTGGCCCGTGGTGGCAACCCTGAACAGGGAGCAGCCAGAAGCAACTTTTTAGTATAGAAATCCTAAATATGTCATATGAATTAGTTTAACTTAGTTTATCAAACACCAACTTTCAAAGTGATATTTCATTAAATTGAATTCTGATAGTCAGGTTAAAAGTGATTTTTTTTTTTTGTAAAACCGTCGAATTTTATAATCAGTATCAAATGAACTTTACTGTAGAGATGTCATGGAAAGTTTATATTAAAACTGGTAAGCTTAAGGGTTTGTTTTTGCAGATTTTACAATCGATTTGTCAAGCAAATGTTTAGAAAAAGTTTACATCAAAGTTTATGAACTTAAATATAATTAATTAACTAACTTTTTAGTGTAGAAATGTTCATTCTGATAAAATCTGCGTATACATGTTCAAATAAAACACACGCAATTTAAGGACAAACTGTCAAGTTTACAGTTAAAAAACAGTGTTTTTTTTTATTTTCTAGCATAAATTGAATTCAAATGGTCAAGTTTATCATTAAAATAAATACAAATTTAGTGCAAATTCTTGCCAGAAATGAGTCAAGAATTGTCGAGTTTTATATCTTGCTAAAAATATGTGGATTTTTTTAGCATAGAAATTTCCTAAATGTTGTCAAACAAAATTTATAATAAAAAATATATATATCTTTTATTTTTTTACTGTAAGTTTTGTCATAAATTTATCTAGTAAATTTTTTCGCATTTTTAAAGTTGTAAATAAACAATAAAGAGTGAATTTTACTGCAAATTCCATGTACATGTTTACTGTAAAAGTAAAACTGTGTCAATAAAACTGATTACTGTGTAAATAAATAAAGTAATTACATGTCCCCTGGATTTAGAAAACATTCGTTAAATAATACGCTGTAGTTTATAGAGACACTGCAGAGTTTGCGAGAGATACTTTACAGAGAAATTACTTCGGAATTAACAGTATAAAGTGTTTGTGCGGAGTGTGTTGGTGTGTGTGAGAGAGAGACGTCTCCTCAGAGACACACACCCCTCTCCCGATAATCCCTCCTGTAGCGCTTAGCATAGCTTGTTCACAGCATATTAAAGCAAGCAGCACGTGGCGCTTTATTAGTGTGCTAACGGCTAACGGCTTCCTGCACAGCGGCGTAAAAAGGCTTCGGGAACGGTAAAAAAAATCCTCTCTCCACTTAACTCCTATAAACAGGCCACACTCCCTGGCTTCCTCCCTCAGAGAGCCGGCTCTAAAACGGCTGATTTATTCTTTACGAGGCGACGCTAACAGAAACACGGTTAACAGCTGCTTTTATGCGCTGAGCGAGGGTGTGTTAGCGGTCACGGGCGGCGCACGAGAAGAAAGAAAAACAGACGTGAAGAAGAAAACAGATGGAGAAAAGTGCACTAGAAAGAGTGGGCTTTGTTTCTGCTTTTAGTCGTTAGCTTCCTGACGCTGTCTACTGGTGTCCATCAGGCCTTAGCAGGGAGTTTCCTCTACATGTACACTACCATAGCATATAGGAGGCATTGTTATACATATCTAGGGAATAAGGAACCTTTATGATGTTTAGTGCACTACACAGGGTATGAAACAATGACTCTAGTGCCCTGTATGTCCACTAGGGAGCCATTTAGGAACTCTGGCCTCCTTCACGTATATTAGCGCTCTACCTAGAGTGTACACTAATATCTCATTCACCCCATGTAGTGCACTACAAAGTCTTTTAGGTCAATGCCCACTATTTAAGTGCACTATGTAGGGTATAAAATAATGGCTCACACACAACAGAAAAACACAGAGCACCAAAGCTATGTTTAAGTGCACTAGATTTGGGGCATTTAGGCACAAATATTTAGGGAACAGGAATGTTCTAAATGGAACCCCTTGACAGATATATAGTGCACTACATAGGGTATAAAATAATTATTTCTTCCTGCACCTTATATGTAGTGCACTATGTAGTTGTGAAGTGGACTACATGTACAGGAATGAGCATATTATACCCTATGTAGTGCACAATTTATATGTAGTGCACTAAAAAACTTCACAGACAAATTGTGCACTATGTAGGGTATAAAATGCACATTTTCTGTACACTATATGAAGTGCACTAAAAAAATCCACAGACAGTGTATAGAAAATGTGCATTTTATACCCTACGTAGCGCACTATGTGGTTGTGAAGTAGACTTTTTAGTGCACTACATATACAGGAAATTAATATATTATACCTTATTATATTTATATGCAGTAAACTAAAAAAGTCCACAGACAAATTATGCATAAAAGGTACAGGAAATGTTTCTTTTATACCATATGTAGTGCACTATGCGGTTGTGAAGGGGTCATTTAAGATCTAGGTCTCTTATATTACTGCACTATGTAGGGTATAAAAGAAACATTTCCCATACCTCATGTAGTGCACTATATGTCCAGTAAAGAGATATTTGGGACGGCCCCTATATTGTATAAATAATTTTGATCATATTTCTGAAGTGCTAGATGAAGTGTTTAAGAATCGTCTCTGCTGAGCTCCAGCAGAGTTTGGCCAGGTCAGCGTTCTGGCTCTTGCATAAATTTGCATCGTGACGCTCATCAGACTCGAGCTCATGACCTCAAAGGCAGCAGGAATAGAACTATGAGAAGCCGTGAGATCGATAAAGGGATTAAAAGAGGATGCGGCGGATTGATCAGTGAGAAACAATTAGAAATGATTTTTATTGAAGATGCATTTCCATCTCATTACAGCAGAGCCGTGGGTTTAACCCACGAGGTTTCAGAGATCTGGCCCTCGAAACACTGCATTACCGCCGCTCACTTTCATTCCCTTTAATTCATTACCACTCTGATAAAACAAAGTCAAAGCTGCCGACCAATCAGAAAGCAAAAACCGCATCGTGTAAGCATGAGGTCACATTAAAAGTCATCATTTTAATTACAACAAGAAATGAGTTTCCTGCTGTGGGCTTCTCCAGCTCTCATTTATTTTTGTGACTTAGAAAGTAAATAATTAATTTATTATTGACTGATGTATTACATTTAATCATTTTGTTTACTGTTTTTGTTTACAATTTATTTAAAGTTTTGTTTGTTTTTTTTGTTTTCAATTTGTGGCAGTTATTTGCCTTTAGTTCTTTTTTGTTTATCTTTTACGGGCAGGTATTTTGTCTACAGCTTTTTGTTTATACTTTATTTTGTTTGTATTTTTTGTTTATTTTTTTTATACATTCTTTTCATTTCTGGCTTTATTTTATGTTTTTTTTCCCTTTACAGTTTTGTTTTGCTTCTGTTTTTTTGTTTAGCTTTTTATTTACAGGTTTTAGATTTTCTTCTTTAATTTTACAGTAGTTTTGTCTGCAGGATTTTTGTTTAGTTTGTTTAGTTTTATCTTATCATCATCTTATTTTTTTTTTTTTACAGGTTTTAGTTTACATTTATCGTTTACAGATTTTCTTCTTTAATTCGAGGGTAGTTTTGTCTGCAGGATTTTGGTTTATCTTATTTTAATCAGTTCTTTCCATTTATGGCTTAATTTTTGTTTACAGTCTTGTTTCGCTTCAGTTTTTTTTAAGGGATTTTAGTTTACATTTATTGTTTTCAGATTTTCTTCTTTAATTTTATAGTAGTTTTGTCTGCAGCTTTTTTGTTCATCAGTTCTTTTCATTTGTGTCTTTATTTTGTTTACAGTTTTTCTTTCTCTCCACACATTTTGAAGAAGAGCAGTGGTAACTGGTTACTGATTCAGACTTTGAGCTGAAACCCCCGAGCGGTGAGTTTAATCCTTTTACCAACCGACGCTCACATGATTAGAGAAAATGTGTGATAAATATGTTCAGCTTCAATCCTAAAATGACACAAACAACAAAATAGGAACATGAAAGTGTGTATGAAGTGTATATGTAGTACACACACATACACACACACACACACACACAGATCCTCTCCCTCAAATCATTAGCAATGTGTCCTTATTAGTCACATTTTCATTTCAGTCCATAAATCAACATTTCTCTCTTTTTTAACTCGTCCACCAGGGTATTTCTTCAAGAGTATATATACATTTTCTTCGTCTCTACATTCCTTTAAAAAAGTCCAGACGGCTGTTAATCAGTCGTCTGTAATTACTGCCTTTCTTTCATCTGCGTCTGACTGATGTGTCAAATGAAGTCCCGAGTCATTTACCAGATTTTATTATTTTTTTTTAAAGAAAAGGGACAAACATGCACTAATAAGGCATGAGGTTTTCTCTGAGTAAACACACGCCTGGCGTTTCACACCTCTGGGACATTCGTCTGTCGTGTTCCTACATCTCCGTCTCTCGGTGTGCGCCGATGTTTCATTTGCAGCTAATTTCCTTCCTGCATTTTCAGTGTTTGGTTAACTGATTTACATCTTGTGCCTTTTTTAAAATCATAACATCCTAACGCTAGCAGCGTGTTTACCATCCTGACGTTCTGTACTGCAGCATTATTTAGGTGCAGGACACAGGAGTGAGTTCTGGTCATTTCTGTGATTATTTTACCTCAAAACACATGAACTCTAACGTAAATGTAGGTTCATTCCCAATCTGGCAGCCTTAACCAAAGAACTCGATCTCAGTGCACATAAAATAAATCTAATTATCATGGAAAATGTACAATCTGGCAACCCTCTCCATACCCCACTCTAATAACATCTTAATGAACTTAAAATCCTTCACTGTTTTTTAGACAAACAAAAAAAAATTCTAGCAACAAATTATTATAAAAGTGGTTCAGTAGTCAATGCTGGACAAAGAAACCCAACCAGGCAACCGATGTCAACACCACAAGAGCCCACACTAATACTTTGACCACACCCAACACCACCATAAAATCATGGTTTGAAAATGATACAATCCGGCAGCCCTGTTAATACCCTATAAAACTACACTTACCACTAATAACATCTTAATGAATATAAAATGTGTCATTAGTAAAAAGCTAGCAATGCTAAATAAAACACAATGTAACTGATGAAATATAAAACTATAACTGATAACTATAAAATCTCTCAACCCGGCACACTCCTAATAACACAATATTCCACTCTAATAATTCTTTAAACCACTACAAATGTTCTGCCAGTTAAGAAAATCAAAAAGGCTAACAAACAGTATTGAATAAGCACAACCTGGCAACCACAGCATCCTACGCTAACAGCCTCTTAAGCAGTCCAGTATGGAAACCATGTCAATACCCAGCAACACCATAAAAATGTGCTTAGAACATGTCTAAATGTGTTATAAATGTACAATCTGGCAACCCTGTCATTATGAGACACAATAACCCACTCTAGAACATCCTAAACCACTAAACATCTCAGTGACCAATAGAATAATAAAAAAAAAAAAACATCTAAAAAGCAATGTTACAAAAAACAAGACCTGGCAACCCATGCTCAAGAAATACTCAAGAAAAGTCTCCGATCCATTCCCAACCAATGCAATCTGGCAACCCAGTAGCTCTCTCTAATTCATAAGAATGTGTTAGAAGAGCAAAACGTCATAGAAATATCCAATCTGGCAATCTTAAAATGATGATGATAATAATAAAGTGAGGATTTGAAATAGAAACCTTGACGTAGCTGCAAACTTTGAAAGTTAAACAAGAGTTACACACATGGGGACGGAGTTTGAGTCGAAGTTACGCGTCTTTCAAAATTCTTTTTAACACAATCACGTTTTCCTTGTGCTACATCAACTCGAGTGATCTAGCAACAGGTTATAGAATGCTAGAAGGAGAATCTTGATATTTCAGACTAGCCTTTGGTTTTTTTGAAAGGTGCTGCTTTTTTTCCTTTACTTATTTTTAAGGAGCTGTTAAAATGTTGGCTGTCGAAAGCCTGAGCACTTCATCCGCAGGGCCAGATGGAGTGGAATGTTCCTCCTGTTAGCTTTCCAACCATAACATCTCTCCGTCTGAAGACTCGTCTGGCAGCCGGTCAAAAGCAAGTCGGGGCAAACGGCCATTAATAATGGCGCTAATGTTGTTATTTAGCTCTCAAAAGATGTAATCAGTGTAATAATGAGTCTACGGTCTACAAACCATATGCTTAGCCAAACGCTAACTCATCACAAATGCCATTTTTCTTCACTTTTAGCTCAAATATCTTCAGGGTGTATTCACAGGATCCTGGGGAAAAAAAAGATTCCTGATCTTGGATGTTGGAGGGATTTCTCTTGGAAAGCTGGTAATAAGGAGAGTAATGAGGACGTGATGCTAATGCTAGCAAATTAGATAGTAAACGGAAGACAAGTAAAGGGATGTGGATTTAATACGGCTCAAATATCCAAAATACCACAGATTTACAATCCCACCAGTTACCACGGGCGAAAGCGAAAAAGCAACGCTAACAAAGTAAATATAGATAGCAAGAAAGACTTTAAAAAGAAGCTAGCATGCAATGCTGAAGAAAAGAATAGCAGGAAATGCTATACAAAGATAAAAATATAAAGTGCCATCAAACTACCAAGTGAGGCTAAGAACAATTTAGCATGAAAAGCTAAGAAAAGAATTACAATTAGCAAGCAATGCAAAAAAAGATAGAAAGCATTCTAAAAAGAAAAAAGCTAGCAAACATTGTTAAATTATAGCAAAGAATGTTGAAAAAATGATTCAAGTTGTTTGATTAAAGACATTAGCAAAAGCTAACATGTTTTGAGATTTTTTTTGCTAACAGCAAATTAGCAACAGTTGTTTATTTATAGTTTTGATGTTTTTTTCCCAATCAAATTAGCTTTCTAGCTAATGAGGGAGGTAATAATGTGGCCCCAAACACAGAAATGTTTTGCTTATAAGCTTAGACATTAGCAAATTAGCAAAACACTAAATGTAAGGAAAGTCAGGAGCGCATTTTGAATCAGTTTGCTATCACGTTAGCACTGGTCATTTTTAAACTCGGCTCAAGGAATTTCCACAGAACTACACTATGACTAAGTAGATTAGCTACAAAGGGAGATATTAGCAGATTAGCAAACACAAACTAGATATTTTTCACTTCTCATCAAAGTCATTTGCTAAACGCTAACAAACATTTTCACAGAACACGGAAAAGGTTTCTTTTGTACTTCAGCAAGTTAGCTAATAGATGGGAGATTAGCAAATCCCATTAGTTTGCTAAGACATTAGCAGTTTAAGTGTGCACTCGGCTCAGGTAATTTCTCCACAGAACCAGACCATGAAAGGGAGATATTAGCAGATTAGCAAACACTGACAAGTTTCTATAAGAAGCTATTTTTTGCTAAAGATAATTAGCAGCAAATAGGTTTCCAGCAGCTAGTAGATTAGTTTGCTAATCGCTAATAAATTAGGAATTTCCAGTTGTTTTAATGTATTTGGCCCAAAATTTCTACAGAAATGAGTACGGGAGATTAGTAAATACTAAAAACACAAAAGTCATGTAAATCAGCAGTCAGTCAGTTTGCTAACACATTAGCAGTTTCATTTTGAACTTGCCTCAGGTAATTTCTCCACAGAACCAGACCACGACTCAGCAAATTAGCTAAAAGGGAGATATTAGCAAATTAGCAAACACTGACAAGATATTATTCTTTTAGTTCTATATTTTCTTGTCAAATCCATTTGCTAAACAAACACAGAAATGGTTTCTAGAAGAGAGATATTAGCAGATTAGCAAACACTGACAAGCTTCTATAGGCAGATATTTTTGCTAAAACAAAATTAGCAGCAAATGTGTTTCCAGCAGCTAGTAGATAAGTTTGCTAATTGCTAATAAATTAGGAATTTTAAAATTTACACAGAAGTGAGGTAATTTCTCGCCTCAGGTAATTTTTCCACAGAACCAGACCACGACTCAGCAAATTAGCTAAAAAGGGAGATATTAGCAGATTAGCAAACACCACAGAGATCATTTTTATTAGTTTTTAAAAAAAAACTTGGCTCAGTAATTTCTCCACAGAAAACACACTCAGCAAATTAGCTAAAAGGGCGAGGAGCACAGATTAGCGAGGGCCAGGATCGTTTTTCTTCAGCTGGTGTAGATCAGCTCGGCACCGTGATCTCAGAAGTATCTGGAAGCTGTTTCCTGTTAGCGGTTAGCGGGATTTCTCATCATGTCGGTTATTGTTGGAGTAAAAAATGATTTTGAGCGGCGGCGTTGGTTTACGCCGTTAGCTCTTGGAGTGTAATGGAGTTCCACGACACAAACACCATAAATGGTTTATAAAGCTGTGTGTGTGTGTGTGCTGCACAAACATCATTACTTTTATGGCCGGTGTTTTTTGTTGTGCTGTGATGGATCACACATTGTTTTTTTTCTTTTTCCTTACTGTTAAAAACCAATGTTTACTCACTTCCTCTGTCTGAGGTGACCCCACACACACACACACACACACACACACACACACACTCTACCTCTACCTCAGGATTTATCCTCTACTGGCCTCAGATCACTTAACAGTGTGGATGAGGAGAAGAAAGGAGAAAGTGTAGAGGTTAAAGAGAAGGTGAGAAAATGAACAGAGAGAAAAGAAAGGAAGAAGAAAGAAAGAATTGAGAATGAAAAGTGACCATGAATGAAAAAAAAGAGTGATTGAACAAATGAGGAAAGGAAATGAGAGGCAGTGTGTGATGAATAACGGAAGGGAGGGGCGGAGGGAGGGAGGGAGGAAGGAAGGAAGAAAGGAAGTAAGAAAGGAAGTAAGAAAGAAAGAAAGAAAGAAAGAAACAGGAAGGAAGGAAGGAAGGAAGGAAGGAAGAAAACAGAAAGAATGGAAGGAAGGAAAAAAGGAAGGAAGGATGAAAGAAAGTCAAAGAAAGAAAGAAAGAAAGAAAGAAAGAAAATAAAAGAAAGAAAGAATGGACAGAAGGATGGAAAGAAAGAAGAAGGAAGGAAGGAAGGAAGGGAGAAAAAAAAGAAAGAATGGAAGGAAGGAAAAAAGAAGGAAGGGTGGAAGGAAGGAAGAAAGAGAAAGAAAGAAAAGAAAGAAAGAAAGAAAGAGGAAGGAAAGAAGGAAGGAAGGAAGGAAGGAAGGAAGGAAGAAAAAAAAGAAAGAATGGAAGGAAGGAAAAAAGAAGGAAGGATGAAAGAAAGAAAGAAAGAAAGAAAGAAAGAGAAAGAAAGAAAGAAAGAAAGTAAAAGAAAGAAAGAAACAAAGGAAGGAAGGAAGGAAGAATGGAAGGAAGGAAAAAAGAAGGAAGGATGAAAGAAAGAAAGAAAGAAAGAAAGAAAGACAGAAAGAAATAAGAAAGATAGAAACAATAGACAGAAGGAAGGAAAGAAAGAAAGAAAGAAAGAAAGAAAGAAATAAGAAAGATAGAAAATAAAAGAAAGAAAGTGAAAAAAGAAAGAAACAATGGACAGAAGGATGGAAAGAAAGAAGAAGGAAGGAAGGAAGGAAGGAAGGAAGGAAGGGAGAAAAAAAGAAAGAATGGAAGGAAGGAAAAAAGAAGGAAGGGTGGAAGGAAGGAAGGAAGAAAGAGAAAGAAAGAAAGAAACAAAGAAAGAAAGAGGAAGGAAAGAAGGAAGGAAGGAAGGAAGGAAGGAAGAAGAAAAAAAAGAAAGAATGGAAGGAAGGAAAAAAGAAGGAAGGATGAAAGAAAGAAAGAAAGAAAGAGAAAGAAAGAAAGAAAGTAAAAGAAAGAAAGAAACAAAGGAAGGAAGGAAGGAAGAATGGAAGGAAGGAAAAAAGAAGGAAGGATGAAAGAAAGAAAGAAAGAAAGAAAGAAAGAAAGACAGAAAGAAATAAAGATAGAAACAATAGACAGAAGGAAGGAAAGAAAGAAAGAAAGAAATAAGAAAGATAGAAACAATAGACAGAAGGAAGGATGAAAGAAAGAGAAAGAAAGAAAGAAAGAAAGAAATAAGAAAGAAACAATAGACAGAAGGATGGAAAGAAAGAAAGAACGAAAGAAAGAAACAGGAAGGAAGGAAAAAGAAGCTGCAATCAGTAACGTTCGAGAAGATCAGGTCTCTAGCGGTGAAGTGGGCGGAGCCAGGGAAGATGATTAAATGATAAGCTTATCTGAGCCCGCCCCTGTTCCTGCCCATCATCACAAAGCTCCGCCCCCCGACCTAGAGTTAGCATTAGTGGAACTGCGGAGCGTGGTGCAGAAGTGTGACGCTGTTTCCACTGGTTTTTATTCCCAGACTTAATTATTATTTTCCTGATTATTTTTTATCAGGTTTTTTATTTATATTTTTTAATAAAAATTACACTTGCACCTTTAATTAGATTTATTAGTTCTATATTAATAAATATATTATAATTTTTTGAAACCATTACTATACCTTTATTAATTAATATTACTTTTGTCGACTATTTATTAAATTATTACTTTATTACATAAAAGATTTATTATATTTCATAATATAGATGACATTTAATATTTTATTAATAAATATTATAAAGGAAATAAAGGAAAGAAAAGTTGGAGTAGGTAAAGAAAGAGGAGTAAAAGAGCAAAGGAAGAGAAATAAACTGGAGAGAGAGAGAGAGAGAGAGAGAGACAGAGAATGAAAAAAATGGAGAATAAGTTAAAGTAAGACAACAGACGAAGTCAAAAGAAAACACAGAAGAAAGGAGAACAAAAAGAAAAGCAGATGTAAAGAAGATGACAGGAGAACAGAAGAGAGGGATGAAAAACAGAAGAAAGAAGGAAAATGGGGGACATGAAAGAGGAAGAAAGGAGAGAGTGTAAAATGAGAGGAAGGAAAAGAAAAGAACAAATGAAGAGAGAGACGATGAGAAGACGAAGGAGTAAAGAGAAAAGGAGGAAGTTAGACGATGAAAGGAAAAAAGAGAAGAGAAGGGAATCTGGAAAAACGAGAAAGAAAGAAAAGGAGGAGAGGAAAGAGAAGCGAAATGAAGAGAAAAAAGAAGAGATGTGAAGAGGTGATGGAAGAAAGGAGAAGAGAAGAGAAAAACGTAGGTGAGGAGAAGAGACAACATGGGAGAGAACGAGGAAAAACAGAAGAGAGGAAGAGAAGCGAACGAAGTGCAAACGAGAGAGGAAAAGAGGAGAGTAGAGAAAAGAAGAAAGTAAAAGGAGGAAAGAGAAGAGGAAAAAGAATGATTGAAGTGAGGAAGGGAAGAGAAAGGAAGGAAGGAAGATGAAAGAAGAGTGGTGGAAAAGAGTGTAAAGAAAAAAGAGAGATAGAGAGAGAGAGATGTGCTGCAGTTCTCCTGTGGTCCTGTAGGAGGTGCAGTGTTTCCACTGTACTCTGTGTGTGTGTGTGTGTGTGTGTGTGTGTGTGTGTGTGTGTGTGTGTGTGTGTGTGTGATCTCGAGAAATTGATAGCTACACACACACACACACACAGTTGTGGAATTGAGGAATTTCTATTCACAGCAAAAAGTCTTCATGTCCCTCTCGGCTCCGCCCCCATAGCCACATGATTAATAAGGCTCCGCCCACATTGCTCTGCTTACCAACACACATACTAATGAAAGCTAACAAGCTAAGTGTTCTGTCACACAGTCGGCCATTTTGTAAAACAAACACATAGGATGAAGTTAGAGAGGAACTTCAGCGTCTTCACAGCAGCGGGGGATTGTGGGATACGCCGTCACGTCCCCCATCACCTCCGTTACAGAGAGAACCGTTGCAGCCTTTCACTTCTCCTTTACTTTTCTTTCGCCTCTGTTCTTTTTCTTTCTTTCAGTTCGATTCTTTTTCTGAAAGAATTGTCCCTTCTTTCTTTCTTTTAGAAAAAAAATTCAATTACTTTCACACGACATGAAAGATGGAAACAGTCAGTGTTAGAATGAGGAGTGTGTGTGTGTGTAGTATGATGTTGTAGCAGTTGTGTAATAATGTTTGTGTGTGTAGTATGGTGTTGTAGCGGTTGTGTAATAAGGTGTGTCTGTGTGTGTTTGTGTGTAGTATGGTGTTGTAGCGGTTGTGTAATAAGGTGTGTGTGTGTGTAGTATGATGTTGTTGCAGTTGTGTGTGTGTGTGTGTGTGATCTTGAGAAATTGATAGCTACACACACACACACACACACACACACACACACAGT
Source organism: Hemibagrus guttatus (assembly GCA_033459395.1). Lineage (NCBI taxonomy): Eukaryota > Metazoa > Chordata > Actinopteri > Siluriformes > Bagridae > Hemibagrus > Hemibagrus guttatus. The sequence continues at coordinate 32,086,826 of JAUCMX010000003.1, forward strand.
TGTGAATTGAGGAATTTCTATTCACAGCAAAAAGCTAGTGCATAAGGTGTGTGTGTGTGTGTGTAGTAGTGTGTGTGTAGTATGATGATGTAGCAGGTGTGGGTTTGTAGTATGGTGTTGTACAAGGTGTGTGTGTGTGTGTGTAGTATGATGTTGTAGCAGTTGTGTAATAAGGTGTGTGTGTGTAGTATGCTGTTGTAGCAGTTGTGTAATAAGGTGTGTGTGTGTGTAGTATGACGTAGCAGTTGTGTAATAAGGTGTGTGTGTTTGTGTATTATGATGTTGTAGCAGGTGTATGTGTGTGTTTGTCTGTATGTGTAGTATGATGTAGCAGTTGTATAATAAGGTGTGTGTGTGTGTGTGTAGTATGATGTTGTAGCAGTTGCGTAATAAGGTGTGTATGTGTAGTATGCTGTTGTAGCAGTTGTGTAATAAGGTGTGTGTGTAGTATGATGTTGTAGCAGTTGTGTATTAAGGTGTTGTACCAGTTGTGTAATAAGGTGTGTGTGTGTGTAGTATGATGTTGTTGCAGTTGTGTAATAAGGTGTGTGTGTGTAGTATGATGTTGTAGCAGTTATGTGTGTGTGTGTGTGTGTGTGTGTGTGTGTGTGATCTCGAGAAATTGATAGCTGCACACACACACACACACACACACACACACACACACACACACACACACACAGTTGTGAATTGAGGAATTTCTATTCACAGCAAAAAGCTAGTGCATAAGGTGTGTGTGTGTGTGTGTAGTATGATGTTGTAGCAGTTGCGTAATAAGGTGTGTGTGTGTAGTATGCTGTTGTAGCAGTTGTGTAATAAGGTGTGTGTGTGTGTAGTATGACGTTGTAGCAGTTGTGTAATAAGGTGTGTGTGTGTGTGTGTGTGTGTGTGTGTGTATTATGATGTTGTAGCAGGTGTATGTGTGTGTTTGTCTGTATGTGTAGTATGATGTAGCAGTTGTATAATAAGGTGTGTGTGTAGTATGATGTTGTAGCAGTTGTGTAATAAGGTGTGTGTGTGTAGTATGCTGTTGTAGCAGTTGTGTAATAAGGTGTGTGTGTGTAGTATGACGTTGTAGCAGTTGTGTAATAAGGTGTGTGTGTGTGTGTGTGTGTGTATTATGATGTAGCAGGTGTATGTGTGTGTTTGTCTGTATGTGTAGTATGATGTAGCAGTTGTATAATAAGGTGTGTGTGTGTGTGTGTGTGTGTGTGTGTGTGTGTTTTAGTATGATGTTGTAGCAGTTGCGTAATAAGGTGTGTGTGTGTAGTATGCTGTTGTAGCAATTGTGTAATAAGGTGTGTGTGTAGTATGACGTTGTAGCAGTTGTATAATAAGGTGTTGTAGCAGTTGTGTAATAAGGTGTGTGTGTAGTATGGTGTTGTAGCAGTTGTGCAATAAGGTGTGTGTGTGTGTGTGTAGTATGATGTCGTAGCAGTTGTGTAATAATGTGTGTGTGTAGTATGATGTTGTAGCAGTTGTGTAATAAGGTGTGTGTGTGTTGTATGTTGTTGTACCAGTTGTGTAATAAGGTGTGTCTGTGTGTGTTTGTGTGTAGTATGATGTTGTAGCAGTTGTGTAAGAAGGTGTGTGTGTGTGTGTAGTATGATGTTGTAACAGTTGTGTAATAAGGTGTGTGTTTGTAGTATGTTGTTGTACCAGTTGTGTAATAAGGTGTGTTTGTGTGTAGTATGATGTTGTAGCAGTTGTGTAAGAAGGTGTGTGTGTGTGTGTGTAGTATGATGTTGTACCAGTTGTGTAATAAGGTGTGTGTTTGTAGTATGTTGTTGTACCAGTTGTGTAATAAGGTGTGTCTGTGTGTTTGTGTGTAGTATTATGATGTAGCAGTTGTGTAAGAAGGTGTGTGTGTGTGTGTGTAGTATGATGTTGTAGCAGTTGTGTAATAAGGTGTGTGTGTGTTGTAGCAGTTGTGTAATAAGGTGTGTGTGTGTAGCAGTTGTGTAATAAGATGTCTGTGCAGTATGGTGTTGTAGCAGTTGTCTAATAAAGTGTGTGTGTGTGTGTGTGTGTGTAGCGGTTGTTAATAAGGTGTGTGTGTGTGTTTGTGTGTAGTATGGTGTTGTAGTGGTTGTGTAATAAGGTGTCTGTTTGTGTAGTATGATGTTGTAGCACTTGTGTAATAAGGTGTGTGTGTGTAGTATGATGTTGTACCAGTTGTGTAATAAGGTGTGTGTGTGTGTAGTATGATGTTGTTGCAGTTGTGTAATAAGGTGTGTGTGTGTAGTATGGTGTTGTACCAGTTGTGTAATTAGGTGTGTGTGTGTAGTATGATGTTGTTGCAGTTGTGTAATAAGGTGTGTGTGTGTAGTATGATGTTGTAGCAGTTATGTGTGTGTGTGTGTGTGTGTGTGATCCCGAGAAATTGATAGCTGCACACACACACACACACACACACACACACACACACACACACACAGTTGTGAATTGAGGAATTTCTATTCCCAGCAAAAAGCTAATGCATAAGGTGTGTGTGTGTGTGTGTAGTATGATGATGTAGCAGGTGTGTGTGTGTAGTATGATGTTGTAGCAGTTGTGTAATAAGGTGTGTGTGTGTAGTATGCTGTTGTAGCAGTTGTGTAATAAGGTGTGTGTGTGTGTAGTATGACGTTGTAGCAGTTGTGGAATAAGGTGTGTGTGTGTGTGTGTGGTGTGGTGTATTATGATGTTGTAGCAGGTGTATGTGTGTGTGTTTGTCTGTATGTGTAGTATGATGTAGCAGTTGTATAATAAGGTGTGTGTGTGTGTAGTATGATGTTGTAGCAGTTGCGTAATAAGGTGTGTGTGTGTGTAGTATGCTGTTGTAGCAGTTGTGTAATAAGGTGTGTGTGTGTAGTATGACGTTGTAGCAGTTGTGTAATAAGGTGTGTGTGTGTGTGTATTATGATGTAGCAGGTGTATGTGTGTGTTTGTCTGTATGTGTAGTATGATGTAGCAGTTGTATAATAAGGTGTGTGTGTGTGTGTGTGTGTAGTATGATGTAGCAGTTGTATAATAAGGTGTGTGTGTGTGTAGTATGATGTAGCAGTTGTATAATAAGGTGTATGTGTGTGTGTGTGTGTAGTATGATGTAGCAGTTGTATAATAAGGTGTGTGTGTGTAGTATGATGTAGCAGTTGTATAATAAGGTGTGTGTGTGTGTAGTATGATGTTGTACCAGTTGTATAATAAGGTGTGTTTGTGTGTAGTATGATGTTGTAGCAGTTGTGTAATAAGGTGTTGTAGCAGTTGTGTAATAAGTTGTGTGTGTGTAGTATGATGTTGTAGCAGTTGTGTAATAAGGTGTGTGTGTAGTATGGTGTTGTAGCGATTGTGTAATAAGGTGTATGTGTGTGTAGTATGATGTTGTAGCACTTGTGTAATAAGGTGTTGTAGCAGTTGTGTAATAAGTTGTGTGTGTGTAGTATGATGTTGTAGCAGTTGTGTAATAAGGTGTGTGTGTAGTATGGTGTTGTAGCGATTGTGTAATAAGGTGTGTGTGTAGTATGATGTCGTAGCAGTTGTGTAATAATGTGTGTGTGTAGTATGATGTTGTAGCAGTTGTGTAATAAGCTGTGTGTGTGTAGTATGATGTTGTAGCAGTTGTGTAATAAGGTGTGTGTGTGTAGTATGATGTCGTAGCAGTTGTGTAATAATGTGTGTGTGTAGTATGATGTTGTAGCAGTTGTGTAATAAGGTGTGTGTGTGTGTAGTATGATGTTGTAGCAGTTGTGTAATAAGGTGTGTGTTTGTAGTATGTTGTTGTACCAGTTGTGTAATAAGGTGTGTCTGTGTGTGTTTGTGTGTAGTATGATGTTGTAGCAGTTGTGTAATAAGGTGTGTGCTTGTAGTATGTTGTTGTACCAGTTGTGTAATAAGGTGTGTCTGTGTGTGTTTGTGTGTAGTATGATGTTGTAGCAGTTGTGTAATAAGGTGTGTGTGTGTTGTAGCAGTTGTGTAATAAGGTGTGTGTGTGTAGTATGATGTTGTAGCAGTTGTGTAATAAGGTGTGTGTGTGTAGCAGTTGTGTAATAAGATGTGTGTGCAATATGGTGTTGTAGCAGTTGTCTAATAAAGTGTGTGTGTGTGTGTGTGTGTAGTATAATGTTGTAGCAGTTGTGTAATAAGGTGTGTATGATGTTGTAGCAGTTGTGTAATAAGGTGTGTGTGTGTGTTGTAGCAGTTGTGTAATAAGGTGTGTGTGTGTAGTATGATGTTGTAGCAGTTGTGTAATAAGGTGTGTGTGTAGCAGTTGTGTAATAAGATGTGTGTGCAGTATGGTGTTTGTAGCAGTTGTCTAATAAAGTGTGTGTGTGTGTAGTATGATGTTGTAGCAGTTGTGTAATAAGGTGTGTATGATGTTGTAGCAGTTGTGTAATAAGGTGTTGTTTGTCTATATGTTTAGTATGATGTAGTAGTTGTATAATAAGGTGTGTGTGTATAGTATGATGTTGCAGCAGTTGTGTAATAAGTTGTGTGTCTGTGTGTTGTGGTATGATGTTGTTGCAGTTGTGTAAGAAGGTGTGTATGAGTAGTTTGATATTGTAGCAGTTGTATAAGGTTTGTGTGTGTGTGTGTGTAGTATGATGTTGTAGCAGTTGTGTAATAAGGTGTGTGTGTGTGTGTGTGTATTATGATGTAGCAGGTGTATGTGTGTGTTTGTCTGTATGTGTAGTATGTTGTAGCAGTTGTGTAATAAGGTGTGTGTGTGTAGTATGTTGTAACAGTTGTGTAATAAGGTGTGTGTGTGTAGTATGACGTTGTAGCAGTTGTGTAATAAGGTGTGTGTGTGTGTGTGTATTATGATGTAGCAGGTGTATGTGTGTGTTTGTCTGTATGTGTAGTATGATGTAGCAGTTGTATAATAAGGTGTGTGTGTGTGTGTAGTATGATGTTGTAGCAGTTGCGTAATAAGGTGTGTGTGTGTAGTATGCTGTTGTAGCAGTTGTGTAATAAGGTGTGTGTGTAGTATGACGTTGTAGCAGTTGTATAATAAGGTGTGTGTTGTGTAGTATGATGTTGTACAGTTGTGTAATAAGGTGTGTTGTGTAGTATGGTTAGTATGATAGCGATTGTGTAAGAAGGGGTGTGTGTGTGTAGTATGATGTTGTAGCAGTTGTGTAATAAGGTGTGTGTGTAGTATGATGTTGTAGCAGTTGTGTAATAAGGTGTGTGTTTGTAGTATGTTGTTGTACCAGTTGTGTAATAAGGTGTGTCTGTGTGTTTGTGTGTAGTATTATGATGTAGCAGTTGTGTAAGAAGGTGTGTGTGTGTGTGTAGTATGATGTTGTAGCAGTTGTGTAATAAGGTGTGTGTGTGTGTGTTGTAGCAGTTGTGTAATAAGGTGTGTGTGTGTTGTAGCAGTTGTGTAATAAGGTGTGTGTGTGTTAGCAGTTGTGTAATAAGATGTCTGTGCAGTATGGTGTTGTAGCAGTTGTCTAATAAAGTGTGTCTGTGTGTGTTTGTTTAGTATGGTGTTGTAGCGGTTGTGTAATAAGGTGTGTCTGTGTGTGTTTGTGTGTAGTATGGTGTTGTAGTGGTTGTGTAATAAGGTGTCTGTTTGTGTAGTATGATGTTGTAGCACTTGTGTAATAAGGTGTGTGTGTGTAGTATGATGTTGTACCAGTTGTATAATAAGGTGTGTGTGTGTGTGTGTAGTATGATGTTGTTGCAGTTGTGTAATAAGGTGTGTGTGTGTGTAGTATGATGTTGTAGCAGTTATGTGTGTGTGTGTGTGTGTGTGTGATCTCGAGAAATTGATAGCTGCACACACACACACACACACACACACACAAAAAACACAGTTGTGAATTGAGGAATTTCTATTCACAGCAAAAAGCTAGTGCATAAGGTGTGTGTGTGTGTGTGTGTGTAGTATGATGATGTAGCAGTTGTGTAATAGGTGTGTGTGTGTAGTATGACGTTGTAGCAGTTGTGTAATAAGGTGTGTGTGTGTGTGTTAGTATGATGTTGTAGCAGTTGTGTAATAAGGTGTGTGTGTGTAGTTAGATGATGTAGCAGTTGTATAATAAGGTGTGTGTGTGTGTAGTATGATGTTGTTGCAGTTGTGTAATAAGGTGTGTGTGTGTGTAGTATGTGTTGTAGCAGTTTGTAATAAGTGTGTGTGTGTGTGTAGTATGTGTTGTAGCAGTTCGTAATAAGGTGTGTGCTGTAGTATGCTGTTGTACCAGTTGTGTAATAAGCGTTGTGATTGGTGATTTTTTACGCAGTGTGCTAATAAGGTGTGTGTGTGTGTAGTATGATGTTGTAGCAGGTGTATGTGTGTGTTGTAGTATGATGTTGTAGCAGTTGTGTAATAAGGTGTGTGTGTGTGTGTGTGTGTAGTATGATGTTGTAGCAGTTGTGTAATAAGGTGTGTGTGTGTAGTATGTGTTGTAGCAGTTGTGTAATAAGGTGTGTGTGTAGTATGATGTTGTAGCAGTTGTGTAATAAGTGTGTGTGTAGCAGTTGTGTAATAAGTGTGTGTAGTATGATGTTGTAGCAGTTGTGTAATAAGGTGTGTATGATGTTGTAGCAGTTGTGTAATAAGGTGTTGTGTTTGTCTGTATGTTTAGTATGATGTAGTAGTTGTATAATAAGGTGTGTGTGTGTGTATAGTATGATGTTGCAGCAGTTGTGTAATAAGTTGTATGTCTGTGTGTGTGGTATGATGTTGTTGCAGTTGTGTAAGAAGGTGTGTATGAGTAGTTTGATATTGTAGCAGTTGTATAAGGTTTGTGTGTAGTATGATGTTGTAGCAGTTGTGTAATAAGGTGTGTGTGTGTGTGTGTGTAGTATGTTGTAACAGTTGTGTAATAAGGTGTATGTGTGTGTAGTATGATGTTGTAGCAGTTGTGTAATAAGGTGTGTGTGTGTAGTATGATGTTGTAGCAGTTGTGTAATAAGGTGTGTGTTTGTAGTATGCTGTTGTACCAGTTGTGTAATACAACATCATACTACACACAAACACACACAGACACACCTTATTACACAACCGCTACAACACCATACTACACACACACACACCTTATTACGCAACTGGTACAACACCATACTACAAACACACACCTTATTACACAACTGCTACATCATACTACACACACACACACACACACCTTATTACACAAGTGCTACAACATCATACTAGACACACACACCTTATTACATGACTGCCACAACGTCATACTACACACACACGCACCTTATTACACAACTGCTACAACAGCATACTACACACAAACACACACACACACACACACACCTTATTACACAACTGCTACATCATACCACACACACCTTATTACACAACTGCTAAAACATCATACTACACACACACCTTTTTACAACTGCTAAAACATATTACACACACACACCCTTATTACACAACTGCTAAAACACCATACTACACACCTTATTACACAACTGCTAAAACATCATACTAACACACACACACTTATTACACATGCTACAACACCATACTACACACACACACACCTTATTACACAACTGCTACAACAGCATACTACACACAAACACACACACCTTATTACACAAGTGGTGCAAAACCATTCTTCAAACACACCTTATTACACAACTGCTACAACAGCATACTACACACAAACACACACACATTATTACACAGCTGCTACAACATCATACGTGTGTGTGTAGTATGGTGTTGTAGCACTTGTGTAATAAGGTGTGTGTGTAGTATGGTGTTGTAGCAGTTGTGCAATAAGGTGTGTGTGTTTGTGTAGTATAATGTTGTAGCACTTGTGTAATAAGCGTGTGTGTGTGTAGTATGATGTAACAGTCATGTAATAAGGTGTGTGTCTAGTATGATGTTGTAGCAGTTGTGTAATAAGGTGTGTGTGTTTGTGTAGTATAATGTTGTAGCACTTGTGTAATAAGCGTGTGTGTGTGTAGTATGATGTAACAGTTGTGTAACGAGGTTGTCTAATGAAGGCATGCAGGTTTTAGTGGCAGGTGATGATGTCATAATGGCCTTTAGAGCAGACGACCAATCAGCAGCTTCGCTTCAATTCATGATTCTGGGGTAAGAAAACTGCAGAGGGGCTCTTTCACTGCTGAGAGAGAGAAAGAGTCAGAGAGAGAGAGATTTCTTTTGTATCTCCAACACACACACACACACTGAGTTACAAATAGATTACCAAGGTGACTCTGGATGATCGATCAGGAGGGAGAGAACAAGAGAGCAGAACAGTAAACGAGTGGAGTAAAGAGTGTGTGTGTGTGTGTGTGTGTGTGAGATTTAAAAACCTGTGAAAGTGTTTCAGATCATAGACGTTCCCCTTGATGGCCTTTTGACTAATATCAATTCACACACTCACTCACACACTCTCACTCACACACACTCACTCACACACTCTCACTCACATTCAAACACTCACACACTCTCGCTCGCACACACTCGCTCTCACTCACACACACTCACTCTCACTCACACGCTCTCACTCACACACTCACACTCTCTCTCACTCTCACATTCACTCACTCTCTCACCCACTCTCACATTCACTCACTCAAACATTAACTCACTCACTCTCACTCTCACATTCACTCACTCTCTCACCCACTGTCACATCCACTCACGCTCTTACCCACTCTCTCACTCACTTTTTCACTTACTCTCACATTGTCACTCTCTCTCACATTCACTTACTCTCTCACTCACTCATACATAAACTCACTCACTCACTCTCACACTCTAACTCTCACCTACTCTCACATTCACTCAACTCTCACACTCTCACTCTCACCTACTCACACATTCACTCAATCTCACATTCTAACTCTCACCTGCTCTCACATTCACTCACTCTCACACTCTAACTCTCACCTGCTCTCACATTCACTCACTCTCACACTCTAAATCTCACATTCACTCACTCTCACACTCTAACTCTCACCTACTCTCACATTCAATCAATCTCACACTCTAACTCTCACCTGCTCTCACATTCACTCACTCTTACATTCACTCACTCTCACACTCTCACTCTCACATTCACTCACTCTCACACTCTAACTCTCACCTACTCTCACATTCACTCACTCTTACTCTCACCCTGTCACTCTCACCTACTCACATTCTCTCACTCTCACACTCGAAATCACACATTCACTCACTCTCACACTCTATTCACTCACACTCTCACTCTCACCTACTCTCACATTCACTCACTCTCTCACTCTCACCTATTCTCACATTCATTCAATCTCACTCTAACTCTCACCTACTCGAACTCTCACATTCACACTCTCACACTCACACTCTAACTCTCACCTACTATCACATTCGCTCACTCTCACACTCTAAATCTCACATTCACTCACTCTCACACTCTAACTCTCACCTACTCTCACATTCACTCAACTCTCACACTCTCACTCTCACCTACTCACACATTCACTCAATCTCACACTCTAACTCTCACCTGCTCTCACATTCACTCACTCTCACACTCTAACTCTCACCTACTCTCACATTCACTCAACTCTCACACTCTCACTCTCACCTACTCACACATTCACTCAATCTCACACTCTAACTCTCACCTGCTCTCACATTCACTCACTCTCACACTCTAACTCTCACCTGCTCTCACATTCACTCACTCTTACATTCACTCACTCTCACACTCTCACTCTCACATTCACTCACTCTCACACTCTAACTCTCACCTGCTCTCACATTCACTCACTCTTACATTCACTCACTCTCACACTCTCACTCTCACATTCACTCACTCTCACACTCTAACTCTCACCTACTCTCACATTCACTCACTCTTACTCTCACCCTGTCACTCTCACCTACTCACATTCTCTCACTCTCACACTCGAAATCACACATTCACTCACTCACACTCTAACTCTTACCTACTCTCACATTCACTCAATCTCATTCCACACAAACTTTCTCTTTTTAGTCCTTCTTTCGTGTCTGTGTGTGTGTGGGACTGAAGTGTGTATCGACCAGAGCTGACAATATGATTCTCTGTCCAGCTCCATCTGTTGCTTTAGATTTCCCCTGAAGCTCGTTGTGATCCATTAAAGCTCTGAACGCTGGCCGTGATGGACAGCGAGTGTTAATGAACCCAGACACACGTGCGCATGCAGCACGTCACGTCTAAACCAGCTCACATTAATTACCTTAACTTACTGTAGCACAGGGATCAGAGTGCAATATCATGTTTCATAGATATAGGAGCTCAGGGGGGGCAAGGGGGGGGTGGTTATGCGAGGAGGAAGAGGAGGAAGAGGAAGGAGTTTACATTTCAAAGGGAAGATCTTCCACATTCCTGCTCCATTGTGTTCCAGCAGTCTGGGATTTGAGTTTAATGGATTTATATAATTTCCACTGCTCTCTTGTTACACACACACACACACAGGCCTCTAACGACATAATCGCCTCATTAGGCCAATTGCAAATGCAATCAGTGTGTAAGTGGGGGGTTAATTTCACTTTCTCATCCTTCTGTCCCTCACAATGCTCCTCTTTCAAGCCTCAACGAGAGAGAGAGAGAGAGAGAGAGAGAGTGTGTGTGTGTGTGTGTGTGTTTAGTTATGTATACGTCCCTCTGCACTTTTCCAGTGACGCAGTGTCTCATTAAGTGTCTCATTAAGTCACTGTACCTTTTAACAGAGCCCCAAATTTTAGAGTTCGCACTTTCATTTTATTTATTAAAAATTATTTTTATTTGTCAAAATGTCATTCCCCTTTTTTCTTTCTTTTTTTCTTTCTTTCTCCCTGTCAGATTTCAATTTCAATTTCAATTTTATTTGTATAGCGCTTTTAACAAAGAGCATTATCTCTAAGCAGCTTTACAGAACATAAGAAACAACAAACATACAAACAAACAGTCCTAGATGTTAGACAAAATTGTCCCTAGTGAGCGAGCCTGAGGTGACTCAGGCGACTGTGGCAAGGAAAAACTCCCTTAGATGGAATTAGGAAGAAACCTTGAGAGGAACCAGACTCAAAAGGGAACCCATCCTCATCTGGGTGACACACGGAGAGTGTGATATGAACAATGTCCTTTCTGCATTAGTTGTGTGATGCAGATACAGCATGTGTAGAATGTTATGTGTAAATTAATTAAGAGGTTGTTGTCGTCCACATAGGGTTGGCAGTGTTCCTTTGAATACTCCAGTCCTCAGAAAGCAGAACCCAGCTGGAGCTGGTCCATCTCTGGATGCCACTGGAGCTGGCACAATCTCTATATACCTCGGAATGGGTAGAAGAAGGGACACAAATGGAAAGTAATTAGCATAGCTGCTATTCATAATATTAGCAAGCACTAGATGATGATGTGCATTTAATCAGATGTATTGGAGTACAAGGTTATGGGATTTATTACATGTATGCCTGGCTAAAGAGATATGTCTTTAGTCTACGTTTGAACTGGAAGACTGTGTCTGAGCCCCGAACACTGTCAGGAAGACTGTTCCAAAGTTTAGGAGCTAAATATGAAAATGCTCTACCCCCTTTTGTAGACTTTGATATTCTGGGAACTACCAGAAGTCCGGAGTTTTGTGATCTTAAGGAGCGTGATGGATTGTAATGTGTTAGAAGACTGGCTAGATATGTGGGAGCTGAACCATGTAGAGCCTTGTATGTAAGTAGTGCTAGTTTATAATCAATTCTAAACTTAACAGGTAGCCAGTGCAGGGATGATAATATTTGGGTTATATGATCATACTTTTTTGACCTGATAAGAACTCTGGTAGCTGCATTCTGGACTAACTGTAGCTTGTTTATTGAAGATGCAGGACAACCACCTAGTAATGCATTACAATACTCCAGTCTGGAGGTCATGAATGCATGAACTAGCTTTTCTGCATCAGATACAGATAAAATGTTCCTAAGCTTGGCGATATTTCTGAGGTGGAAGAAGGCTGTTTTTGTAATATCGGAAAATGATTTTCAAAGGACAAACTGCTGTCTAATATTACACCCAGGTCTCTCACTGTAGAGCTAGTAGTAATAGAACATCCTTCTAAATACAAGGTGAATTGAGAAAGCTTTTGTGTACTGGTTTTTGGACCAATCAGTAATATATCTGTCTTTATCAGGATTTAGTAATAGAAAATTATAGATCATCTAATCTTTAATTTCTTTAACACACTCAGTTAATCTAGACAGTTTAGATATTTCATCTGGTTTTGATGAGATATATAACTGGGTATCGTCAGCGTAACAGTGGAAACTAATCCCAAGCCTTCTAATGATGTTACCCAAGGGAAGCATGTATACTGAGAAAAAGATGTAATTGAGAAATTATTACTTTATTCAGATTCTTTGATTTGTCCTTGTTTTCATTTCTTTCTTCTTTCTTTCTTTCTTTCTTTCTTTCTTTCTTTCTTTCTTTCTTTCTTTCTTTCTTTCTTTCTTTCTTTCTTTCTGTTGGTTTTGTTTTTCATTTTCTTTTTTCTGTCACACATCACCGAGAGAGTCTTTATTAGTATTTTTTTAATTCACTTCTTTCTATCTGTTTTCTTTCTTTTGTCTTTCCTTGTGTCACATATCTTTGAAAAGTCTTAAAATATTTATTATTATTATTATTTATATTATTATTATTAATTATTACAATTTTTAGATTCTTTTTTTCCCTGTTATTTATTTCTGTCAGTCTTAGAGAGAGAGAGAGAGTTCAAACTCAAAATCTCTTTTTTTTTCCTTCATTTTTTTCTCTAACTTTTTTTTCTTTCTTTCTTGGTCATTCTTTCTGTCACCTTTTCTTTTGCTTTTTTGTATCTATTATTATTTTTGGGGGTCACAGTCCAGTGACTTCTGTGCCGGTCCCAAGCCCGGATAAATAGAGAGGGTTGTGTCAGGAAGGGCATCCGGCGTAAAACATTGCCAAATTTAACCATGCGAATCGTCAGTACGAGTTTCATACCGGATCGGTCAAGGCCCGGGTTAACAACGACCGCCATTGGCGCGGTTGACCTACAGGGTGCCGGTGGAAATTGGGCTACTATTGGTCGAAGTAGTAGAGGAGGGAGGAGAGTGCACAGACAGAGAGAGAAGAGGAAAGGTAAGAGTGTAGGACTGAGAATAGGAACTCTGAATGTTGGTACTATGACAGGGAAAGGTAGAGAGCTGGCTGATATGATGGAGAGAAGGAAGGTGGATATACTGTGTGTACAGGAGACCAGGTGGAAGGGTAGCAAGGCTCATAGTATAGGAGCAGGATTCAAGCTGTTTTATTATGGTGTGGATAGTAAGAGAAATGGGGTAGGTGTGGTCCTGAAGGAGGAGTTTGTGAGGAATGTTCTGGAGGTGAAGAGAGTGTCAGACAGGGTGATGAGTCTGAAGTTAGAGATTGAAGGGGTGATGTTGAATGTTGTTAGTGGTTATGCCCCACAGGTAGGTTGTGAGTTAGAGGAGAAAGAGAGATTCTGGAGTGAATTAGATGAGGTGATGGAGAGTATTCCCACGGGTGAGAGAGTGGTGATAGGAGCGGATTTTAATGGACATGTTGGTGAGGGGAACACAGGTGATGAGGAGGTGATGGGCAAGTTTGGAGTTAAGGAAAGGAACCTTGAAGGACAGATGGTAGTGGACTTTGCTAAGAGGATGGACATGGCTGTGGTTAACACTTATTTTCAGAAGAGGGAGGAGCATAGAGTTACTTACAAGAGTGGAGGTAGGAGAACACAGGTAGAATACATCCTATGTAGAAGAGGCAATCTGAAAGAGATTAGTGACTGTAAAGTGGTAGTGGGAGAGAGTGTAGCCAGACAGCATAGGATGGTGGTGTGTAGGGTGACTTTGATGGTCTGTAAGATGAAGAAGAGGTCAGAGATAGAGAAGAAAAGTGGTGGAAGCTGAAAAAGGAGGAATGTTGTGAGGAATTTAGACAGAAGTTGAGGCAGGCTCTGGGTGGTCAGGTAGTGCTGCCAGATGACTGGGAAACTACAGCAGAAGTGATCAGGGAGACAGGAAGAAAGGTGCTGGGTGTGTCATCTGGAAGGAGGAAAGAAGATAAGGAGACTTGGTGGTGGAATGAGGAAGTTCAGGATAGTATCCAGAGGAAGAGGTTAGCCAAGAAGAAGTGGGACATGGACAGGACTGAAGAGAATAGACAGGAATACAAGGAGTCACAGCACAGAGTGAAGAGGGAGGTGTCTAAGGCCAAGCAGAAGGCATATGACGAGTTGTACACTAGGTTAGACACTAGAGAAGGAGAGAAGGACTTGTACAGGTTAGCTAGGCAGAGGGATCGAGATGGGAAGGATGTGCAGCAAGTTAGAGTTATTAAGGATAGAGATGGAAGGGTGCTCACAAGTGAGGAGAGTGTACAGAGGAGATGGAAGGAGTACTTTGAGGAGCTGATGAATGAGGAAAATGAGAGGGAAAAAGAGTAGAAGGGGTGAACTCTGTGGAACAGAAAGTAGATAAGATTAGAAAGGATGAAGTTAGGAAGGCTTTGAAGAGGATGAAAAGTGGAAAGGCAGTTGGTCCTGGAGGTCTGGAAGTGTCTAGGAGAGGCAGCAGTGGAATTTTTAACTAGTTTGTTCAACAGGGTTTTAGAGAGTGAGAGGATGCCTGAAGAATGGAGAAGAAGTGTGTTAGTGCCGATCTTTAAGAATAAGGGTGACGTGCAGAGTTGCAGTAACTATAGGGGGATAAAGTTGATGAGCCATACAATGAAGCTATGGGAAAGAGTAGTGGAACCTAGGTTAACGAAGGTAGTGGAAATTTGTGAGCAGCAGTATGGCTTCATTCCCAGAAAGAGCACAACAGATGCAATTTTTGCTCTGAGAATTTTGATGGAGAAGTATAGGGATGGTCAGAGGGAGTTGCACTGTGTGTTTGTAGACTTGGAGAAAGCGTATGACGGGGTGCCAAGAGAAGAGCTGTGGTACTGTATGAGACAGTCAGGAGTAGCAGAGAAGTATGTCAGAGTGGTGCAGGACATGTATGAGAGGAGCAGGACAGTGGTGAGGTGTGCTGTAGGTCAGACAGAGGAGTTCAAAGTGGAGGTGGGACTGCATCAGGGATCGGCTCTGAGCCCCTTCCTGTTTGCTATAGTGATGGACCAGTTGTCAGAGGAGGTCAGACAGGAGTCTCCTTGGACAATGATGTTTGCAGATGACATTGTACAGGACAGTGGTGAGACCGGCCATGCTGTATGGTTTAGAGACAGTGTCACTGAGGAAGAGACAGGAGTCAGAGCTAGAGGTAGCAGAGCTGAAAATGTTGAGGTTCTCTTTGGGAGTGACAAGATTGGACAGGATTAGAACGAGTACATCAGAGGGACAGCTCATGTTGGACGTTTGGGGGACAAAGTTAGGGAGGCCAGATTAAGATGGTTTGGACATGTTCAGAGGAGGGAGAGTGAGTATATTGGTAGGAGAATGTTGGACATGGAGCTGCCAGGCAGGAGGCAAAGAGGAAGGCCAAAGAGGAGGTATATGGATGGAATTAATGAGGATATGAAGCTAGTGGGTGCAAGTGTTGAGGATGCAGAAGATAGGGATAGGTGGAGAGAGATGATTCGCTGTGGAGACCCCTGAAGGGAAAAGCTGAAAGGAGAAGAAGAAGAAGATTTTTTAAATTATTATTAATTGTTATTTCTCAAATTCTTTCTTTTTTTCCTTCCTTTTTTCTCTAACTTTCTTTTTCTTTTTTTTTCTTGGTCAGGTATCTTTCTGAAAATCTTAATTTTAAATAATAATAATAATAATGATATTTTTATATTTATTATTTTTTTTATTTAAATTCTCTCTTTCTTTTTTTTTTTCTTTCTTTCTTTCTTTCTTTCTTTCTTTCTTTCTTTAAAAATCTATCTATCTATCTAAAGAACACTTGAAGTTTCCCAGCAGCTCTTTTAATTGTCTCTGTGAAGCAGCTAATGCTAACATGAGCCATATTTTTTTTAATTGTTATTGTCTCCATCAGCTATTAATCACCTCATATCTCAGAACTGTAATTTTTTTAACCAGCTAGTTCGGCTCGTTTTTATGCTAGGGACTAAAAAGGATTTTGTATAACGTAAAGCTTTACTTTGTTGTTGTTTAGCATCATTTTGGGCGAAAGGTGAACACATTTTACCTCACGATATTTGAAATAATAAAGCCGAGGTCATTTCTTAAGTGTATTTAACGACTACATGCTAATAAAACGTCCTGGATTTTAAGATCATAGACAGCACACCGTCTTGAAGTCTTCCTGTTTTTACCCACAGCTGCTTCTTTTTTGTGGAAAAGTAAGCCGTACTTGCAGGCAGATAAAGATCCCTGAACGTTAACATGACACGGCCTCATTGACTCTCCACACACACACACGTCTCTCTCTCACGGAGGAAAAAAAAACAACCCTTCTAAATAAAATTTGACACGCAGCGGCCTTTTCTTTGGCGAAGACGCAACAATCGACCCTTGAAAACTGACAAGAGGTCTTCCTTTCTTCCTGAACCGTGGGAGAAGGAGATAATCAAATGTGAGAAAGTGCGAGGAGACAGAAAGAGGATGTGTTTTTCCGCACCGACGCTCCTCTCAGGGCGCGCGCTCGGCCGGAGCAGACTCGGAACGCTCGGGCTGGCAAACACAAGCGTCTGGCGGGGCGAGACGAGGATGAGGACCGGGCGAGGGAGGGACGCCGGTCCGTCTCGCCGCTTTTCACCCTCGGCTTTGTGGACAAATGCTTTTGTGATCGATGGAAGGAAAAGGAAATGCTCATAAGACAGACGCTAAAGTGACAGGAAGTCCACGTGAGTTGCTTCCTCCTTCAGGTCCCAAGCAGAAACGTGCCCATATTTAACCCAGAGTTCAAGATTAGCATACACGTTAGCAGAAAGCATCCCATAATATTCCTTTCCCCTAAGATGCTAATTACCTAACAACACCCAGTGAAGTGAAGCACAGTGGTGGGAGCATCAGGTTCTTGAATACTTATGCAACTGCTTAATATTGTTATATACTGTGTTCATACACACACACACACACACACACACACACACACACACACACACACACAGATAACGTTCCAGGTTGTAAAACACTACAAAATGTGGAAAAGTTCCTTGGGGTGAATACTTTTGCAAAGTGCTGTACGGTTGCTAGGTAACTGTGTGATGCTAAACTGCTGGCTATAAGCTCTTATTGTTTGTTAGCAACGTTAGCTTTGTAGATCCATTTCAAATCTAAAGTAGCAAACTTCAGACACTAAACACAGCCTGGATGATTGACTACATTTGGGGTGAAGTGTGTTTGTGTGTGAGAGAGAGGGAGAGAGAGAGAGAGTGTTAGCACTGTAATTGTTCTGATAATGAGCCCATTGATTTAGTGTGTTGTGAGGAAATAGTCAATCATGGTGGCCCATTCGTCTTACTTTCTCACACTGATCCATACAACACACACACACACTGATCTAACACACATACATACACAAACACACACATACACACACAAACACCCCTCTCTCTCTCTCTCTCTCTCTCTCTCAATGAACACACACACACTCTCTCTTTCTCTCTCAATTAACACACACACAGACACACACACTCTCTAAACTAACACACACACACACACACTATCTCTCTCTCTCTCTCTCTCTCTCTCTCTCTCTCTCTAAACTAACACACACTACGCACACTAGATGCACACTACGAACTATCACACACACATACACACACACTGAACACTGAAAGGTTAAAGAGATGTTCTGCTTAAAGCTGTCACCTCACATGACCTCTCACATGACCTCTGACCTTTGACTTGCATGATGAATGGAAATACAGAAGCACACAGGCAGATAATGTATGGAATTACACACACACACACACACACACACACAAAGTGTGAAAACAGTTGATCTTTAACCCAGCAGTCTGAGTGTAAACAGTGAGTCTGTTATTAAAACACACGCTACGCTAACTGAAGCTAACTCATGGACTTCTTCCTTCTGTTGAAACTTCAGGCTAGCTTTAAAGGAAACTTCACTAAGCATCTGCTCAGATTGTAACAGAAGAAAACATCCCACAGAAACTGCTTAAAAAAAAGAGATAGCTTGACCTAATCCATGAGCGGTTAGCAAAAATTTAGCTTTGAAGTTATTTAGTTTAAAATTTTGCTTAGTTAGCTTAAAATTTAAAGTTAGATTAATTAGCTAAATGTATAATATGTATAATAGAAAAGTCTAAAATTTAGCTTACTTAGCTTCAGATCTGAAGTGTCAGTTTAAAAGGTGCCTACAGTTTAAACAGAAGGTCCTCAAGTTAGCTTGATTAGCTGAAAATGTCAACATTTGGTTTAAAATTAAGCTGAAGATTAGCTTCAAGTTTAAACAAAAGTAAAATTAGCTCAAATTTTAACAAAAATAATGGCACAGGTTAACCTAGTGAGCTAAAAGTTTGCGTCAGTTACAGTTTTAAATCCAGTTTATATTTAGAACTGAAGAGAACATTCTAGAATTCAGTTTTAATTAGCTTACAGCCTAACGTGTTGTCTTATGATTAGCTTAGAATTTGAAGAGAAAGAAATTTTTACGTTAGCAAAAAACTTCACACAAAATTAGCTTTATTTAGCATAAAATGGGAGGGTTTAGTTTAAAAATAGATTAAAACTTGAACAGAGTTTAGCGTAGTTAGGTTAAAACATGTTAACATGCTAGCTTACATGTAGCTTAAAAACTGAAGAGTACATTCTAGAATTGAGTTTTAGTTAACTGACAGTCTGAAGTGTTGTCTTATGATTAGCTTAGAATTCAAAGAGAAGGTAATTTTCCATAGGTTAGCTCAGTTAGCTTTAAAATTGAGCAGTTAGCAAAAAACTTAGTTAGCATACAGGAGAAAATTAGCTTAGTTAGCATAAAATTTAAAGGTTTAGTTTAAAAATAGATTAAAAGTCGAAAAGAACTGAGCACAGTCAGGTTAAAACATGCTAACATGCTAGCTTAAATGTAGCTTAATAACTGACGAGAACATTTTAAAATTGAGTAAGCAAAAAACTTAGTTAGCATACAGGAGAAAATTAGCTTAGTTAGCATAAAATGGGAGGGTTTAGTTTAAAAATAGATTAAAACTTGACCAGAATTTAGCATAGTTAGGTTAAAACATGTTAACATGCTAGCTTACATGTAGCTTGAGAATGAGGTAATAGAAGAGAACATTCTAGAATTGAGTTTTAGTTAGCTTACAGTCTGAAGTCTTATGATTAGCTTAGAATTTGAAGAGGTCTTATGATTAGCTTAGAATTTTACACGGGTTAAATTAGTTAGCTTCAAAACTGAGCAGTTAGCAAAAAACTTTTTACAAAATTAGCGTAGTTAGCATAAAATAGGAGGGTTTAGCTTGGTTAGGTTAAAACATGCTAACATGTTAGCTTACATGTAGCTTAATAACTGAAGAGAACATTCTAGAATTGAGTTAGCAAAAAACTTTGTTAGGATATATGAGAAAATTAGCTTAGCTAGCATAAAATGTGAGGGTTTGTTTAGTTTAACAAAAGATTAAAATTCGAACAGAGTTTAGCGTAGTTAGGTTAAATCATGCTAATATGTTAGCATGAAGAGAACATTCTACAATTGAGTTTCAGTTAGCTTACAGTTTGAAGTGTTGTCTTATGATTAGCTTAGAATTCAAAGAAAATCTCCCACAAGTTAGCTTAGTTAGCTTCAAAGTCAAACAGTTAGCAAAAAACTTCATATAAAATTAGCTTTATTTAGCATAAAATGTGAGGGTTTAGTTTCAAAATAAATTAAAACTCGAACAGAGTTTAGCATACTTAGGTAAAAGCATGTTAATAGGCTAGATTACATGTATATTAAAAACCTGAAGAGAACATTTTAGAATTTTGAAATTTAGTTAGCTTACAGTCTGAAGAGTTGTCTTATGATTAGCTTAGGGCTAACTAAGGTTAGCTTAGTTAGCTTCAAAATTGAGTAGTTAGCAAAAAACTTAGCTTAGTTAAGATTGTGTTTAAAAAATAAATTACAATTTTAACAGACTTTAGCTTGTTTAGATTAAAACACACTAACATGCTAGCTTAAAAATGTAAGTAAAGAAAACGGGTCGGTGAGTTTAGTTAGCTTCAAGTTTGAGCAGAAAATTAGCTAAAGAATTATGAAGAGTTAAATTCATTCATTCATTGTCTGCCGCTTATCCGAACTACACTCGGGTCACGGGGAGCCTGTGCCTATCTCAGGCGTCATAGGGCATCAAGGCAGGATACACCCTGGACGGAGTGCCAACCCATCGCAGGGCACACACACACTCTCATTCACTCACGCAATCACACACTACGGACAATTTAGAGATGCCAATCAACCTACCATGCATGTCTTTGGACTGGGGGAGGAAACCGGAGCACCCGGAGGAAACCCCCGAGGTACGGGGAGAACATGCAAACTCCACACACACATGGCGGAGGTGGGAATCGAACCCCCAACCCTGGAGGTGTGAGGCAAACGTGCTAACCACTAAGCCGTCGTGCCCCCCAGAGTTAAATTTGTTAGCTTATTAAATGTCGTATAAGATTAAAGATGGAAGCGAGCCACTTAGCGTAGCTTATCGAAAATTAGCTCAAAATCTGAAGAGTAAAAATAAACCGTTAGCTTAGTTAGCTCAAAATTTGTAGCTGGAGTAAAAGGAGTGAAGCAGTTTCTGTCAGGTTCAGTCAGACGTGACGCGACGTCGCAATCCTCAGATACATCACTTCATGCCGAGAGGTTTAAAAACGCTAAAAATCGATACCTTCATAAAGTCATCTAGCGACTAATGATCCGCTAAAAAAGCCGACAGCGTGTGAGAGAAGCAGCGATTTTCCTCACCAATAAACTCGCTACTTTAAAATCCCATAATTGGCGGCGATATCGCTCCGTAATTAGTGACCTCGCCTCATCAGAGACTTCGGGCGGGAAAAAAAAAAACTGGCGTGAGGATGATGAATTATTCCTTTTACTGGAGTTTAATCGCGTTAAAGAAGAGTCACAGGGTAAAAACCCCGAGAGCAGAGTTTTAACATTAATACCAGAGTTCACATTAATATTAATAACCGCCTCAGAGAGAGAGAGGGAGAGAGAGAGAGAGAGTTGTGTGTGTGTGATGGAGAGAGAGACGTGTGTGTTTGGGGAGAGAGAGAGAGAGTGTGTGAGAGAGGGGGGGTGAGAGAGAGAGAGAGGGGTGTGTGTAAGAGAGAGAGTGAGAGATTTGTGTGTGTGAGAGAGTGAGAAAGAGAGGGGGGGGTGTGAGAGAGAGAGTGAGAGAGATTTGTGTGTGTGTGAGAGAGAGAGAGAGGTGTGTGTGTGTGTGAGAGAGAGAGAGAGAGAGAGAGAGAGGTGTGTGTGAGAGATAGAGAAAGAGTTGTGTGTGTGTGACAGAGAGAAAGAAAGTGAGAGAGTTGTGTGTATGAGAGAGAAAGAGAAAGAGTGAGAGAGGGGTGTGTGTGTGTGTGTGTGTGTGTGTGTGTGTGAGAGAGAGAGAGAGAAAGAGTTGTGTATGTATGAGAGAGAAAGAGAAAGCGAGAGAGTTGTGTGTGAGAGAGACGTTTCTGTGTGTTTATATCTTAGCGCTCAGTGTGAGCAGTTAGCACACAGATTAGCTGAAGAAAACAGTCAAGATGCAAAGTTTATTAGCTTTGTGTAAATTATTTGAAAATTTGAACAGAAGACACTAGAATTTAGCTTTTTGGGTGAAGACAGTGCCACATAATTCACAAATTTCATTCCAATCCAAATTTTTTAAACATTAAAAGTTAAACATAAAAAACCCCAAACAAACAGATGGAGCTGGTGCTGCATCTAATAGTTAAAAACATACTGCTTGCTAATGCTAGCAAGTTTATATTCCTCTCACGCTAACTAGCAGAAACAAATGTCACTTTTTCACTTCCTGCTTCCTTTTCTCGCTTCAGGAAACAGAATTCTCTGCTCTGAGAAGCCTAGGAGCTAGCTTAGCTTGCTTCATATAAACTGAACAGAAGAGAAGAGCTCACTTAATTAGCTTAAGATTAGCATGAAGTTCAACCTGAAGGAAATGTTTGTATGTAAAAGTTAGCGTAAAGGCTAGCTAGCACTGACGTTTAGGTTTGCTTATAATGAGCATGAGTTTCAGCTAGCTGAAGTAACACAACATGCTAGTTAAGGTATTGTGCTAGTGTTAATGAGCGCTACGCTATGATAGGAGCTTAAAAGGCTCAGACGTGGTAAAAGCGTAAATATTGGCACGACTGTGTTAGTGCTCGTTATCCGTTCAGGATTATTACGCCGTATTGACTGGATGTGGCACACTCCGCTGAGTGCTAGCTCTTCTCCGTGGCGCACTCTGACTTTTGGACCCTACAGTAGATGTAGCGAGCTAATAGCGAGTTTGACAGATGCCCGGAGTCGATGACCATCTGCCCCGAACAGCAGAGGTGCTGAACTGCAGATTTCCTCCCCGTTAGTGGCCAAAACCCAAACCGAGAGAGGACAAAGGGCGAATCGGGCCGCACTCCCCTAATTTATGATTGATGAGAGCGGACAAAAAGGTCGTGCGGTGATAAATATAAGAGAGCTTGACTGGGGAGGTCATCAATTATGCCGGCGGGTGCTAACTTTCGATCTCGCGTTGCGTGAAAATGGATCCGTGCGATAGAAGAAAACTATC
The DNA here is from genome assembly GCA_033459395.1 of Hemibagrus guttatus. NCBI lineage: Eukaryota > Metazoa > Chordata > Actinopteri > Siluriformes > Bagridae > Hemibagrus > Hemibagrus guttatus. Next base: position 32,109,442 of record JAUCMX010000003.1, read on the forward strand.
TCTCAGAAAATTGGGGCGTATTAATCACTCGCAACGGGGCGAGTGCTCAAATTGGAGAATGGATGGGGTCTATATGGAGCACCGCTCGCTGTTCCGATCCCGGGATCTAAGTGTAATTTACGAGGAGAACTCACGGACGCTAAAGCGCTAAAAGTTTACAGGACAGGGGAATAGGTGGGAAAATTAATAAATTAAAAAATAAAATAAATAAAAATGTAAATTTCACAAGCTTTTAATCTAAAGCAAATAAAAACAAAAATATTTCTTTATTTTTTCCTCAATTCTTTTTTTAGCTTTCTCCTTCACGTCCTCTAACGCCGCAATCCCATAATTCTCAGTGCTGCCCAATTATATTGTCTCACCTCATTGATTATTTTCTCAGAGTTACAATAGAGCGGATTCTGAATGAAATATATAGGTTTCCTTTTTTCTGTCTCTCTCCAAAAAAAACCCCAGAAAGGCGAGACAACAATAAGATCACAGCGCTGACCTTTGACCTTTCGCCGTCCCCTTTTGTAAGGCTCTTTTCTTGCTTCCTCATCAACTGCCACCTCGCCGGCCATTATTTTCTAGCCATTGTTTTTTTTTGTTAGAAAGAGATGCCGATGATTGTGCACGCGGAGAGAGAAAATCGGAGGACAGGAAGTGGCGGCGCTAATTCTCGCCGAAATAATGGGCTTTTTATTCGTGTGACAAGCGTTCGCTGCCGTCCGGCTCCTCCGATCGATCCGGCTCCATTGTGACCCGACGGACAAAAAAACCTCCTCCTCCGCCTGAATTATCGGCTACAGCACAGGAACAGCTGTTTTTCAGTATGGCTGAGGAGATAATAAAATTTATTAGCGAATACTCCAGCAGTCTTGACCTCCAATGAAAATTTATCGTCCCCTGGAAAGCACTAATTGAAAGGGCGGCTATTGTGTCCTCGCTTCCGTCTAATAAACTGTCCACATCTGAAGGAGAAAAGATGGAGTGTTTGGTCAGATCAGGATGTCAATTCACCTGTCCTCACTTTTAGGTGGCAGCTTCACCGGATTAAATCTTAGATTTTAAAAAAATACTAGTACTTTTACCATTTATTAGCATGGCTCATCCTTCACTCGTCTAAACTGCATCCGATAAACAACTCTCCACTAGCTGCTACTTTGCTAGTGAGCTTCAAAAGATTGTATGTATATATATATTTGAAATTTGCTCTTCTGCTAAAAACAAAACCTTATACAAGTTAACATTAGTCTCAGAAACATGGGTGTATAAGCTAGCTCAATCTCTAAGAAGCTAACTTTACACTATTGGGACAATTTTCATCTTGCGTTCAACGTTTTCAAGCTACGAGCTACAAGCTACGAATGCTTTTAGCTAGCTAACACAACCTAGCACTTTAGCTTGTGCTAGTTAATCGATAAGCTAGCAAACTGTGAGAAAACTGGATGGGCTGCTAAAAATGATATTTTCATAAAGTTTAAAAAATTTTTTTTTTCTGATAACACTAAAACTAGCTCAGTACTTCATAGTTACACGTGACTAAAAATACACTTCTGCAAATTTGTAGCTTGAGGATGATGTCAAAAGTTTTTTTTTAATTATGTTTGTGTTGTATGGTTCTTTTTTGACAAAAGAAAAGTACTTGCTAGCTAGCATTAGTTAGTCAGTTAGCAAACACTTCCAAAGCTAGCAATGGAAAAAGCCATAGCGTGTAGCTAAACTGACAAGTTTATACCTCGTATTTTATTCAATTCTTTTTAAAATCGCGTTTTCCAAATTTTTTTTTTAGCATTTTAAAACATGTATTTTGCTCTCCAATGTAACGCAACCCGACAACATTGTGCATGCTAGCTAGCGTTAATTATTTAGTTAGCTACTGTTAGTTTGCTTTCTGATCCCTTGTCATTTCTATAGTAACTGCTCATTCACAGGGACTCAGGGACGGATTTTTAAAGGCATGTGTTGGTGATGTTTTATGGAACAGTTAGGGATGGAGTCTATGGCGCTTTGTGGAATTGTAACGTTACGTTTTCCCGCATCTTCAGAAAGTGGAATGTTAAACATTTCAAGAAAGAGAATAAAAGAGAGGGTGGAGAGGGAACGACAGTTTATTGTTACTTTAACATAAATAAGATTTGTCTTGTTGATTATTTTACCATAACAGCATAGTTTTTATTTAAAATTTTTATATTTTATATTCCAGAAAATATCATATATCTTTTTTATAAAATAATGTATAACAGCATAAGTTTTATTTCAAATTTTATTTTTTTATTTGTATATTTTATATTTATTTTATATTTATTTCATATTTTTAGATTTATATTTTATATTTCATAATATGTCATGTATCTTATTTTTTACGTTTTTATAACAGCATATGCTTTACTTAAATTTTTATATTCATTTTATATTTTATAATATATCATATATTGTTACATTTTTTATAACGGTTTTTTTATAATCCATAGGTTGGATTTAAATTTTTTAGATTTATTTTATGTTTTTATATTGATTTATATATTTTTTATATTTTATATCATACAAGATATCATATCCTATTTTTACATGTTTTATAACAGCATACATTTTATTTTAAATTTGTATATTTATTTTATATTTTATATTTATATTTTATATTTCATATTACATCCTATTTTTATTTTTTATAACAGCATAGGTGTTATTCCGAAATTAATACATACTCACAACGTATGCGAATGTATGTAAATTTGAAGTTTGTGGATAACTTCCTGCATTTCTGATCAGATTTTTAACCTATGTTTAGCTATCTACTAGCTAGTTTAGTTCCCTTTTACTGGACAAGTAGTGTATTAAAGCAAGCTAGCTATGTTTTTCAGCTAGTGGTGAAATTTTTAAATCAAATCATGTAATTTCTTGATTAGCCCCCAAAAAACAAATAGCTAATAAGTGGCATGTCAAACTGATGCCAATTTCAGGTTTTGACATCTAAGATGTTTTTAGCTGCATGCTAGAGTTAGCATTAGGAGCTTCAATTTGCCTGATTTAAGAATTTCTAAGAAGAATATTTTAAAATATGGTGGCTGTGTTTTTTTAAATATATATACTAAAAAAGAGAACACAGGTAACACATGCTTCAGCGCTAGCCTCTCAGACTCAGCATTGCTCTTTAAACGTAGCATGTCCTATCGATCTGTTCATCTTATGCACAAACAGCAACACTAGCACTTCTTCAGCCTGAGTCAGGTCTACAGAAGATGAGCTGAAACTAGCATTCTGTGCGATGACGCCGGCCGCCGTAGCACCAAGCGTGATGATTTGAGCAATGTCGGCTAAAATGGCATCATCTCTCGCTTGGCGTTGAGGGAGGAAACGCGAATATGATGAGACTAGCGCTTATTTCTTGAACGCTGAAGTGCTGGGAAAGCTTCTCGGCTAGTTTCCCTTCTCACACAGAGGAACGGTTTGGGTTCCATTTGATAGCTAAACTTTGTGTAAATGTTACCGTGAACGCTGCATGATTGTGTGATCATAAGCGCAGGTTCCTACCACATACAAAAAAAAAATAATAATAATAAAAAGAAACATCGAAAAATGTTTAACTTTTTGAGGCAAAAAAATGATGTAGAACTTTATTTACTTTCAACAGTCAATTTAAAAAAAAACAAAAAAACTTTTAAAACAAATGTGAAATACACAAAATACATATTTCAAATAAAATGTAAATAAATAAATAAATCCACAAATAAATCATAAAAAGTATTTTTCACTTTTAAAGCGATTATTATTTTTAAAAATAAATGTTACCAAATTTGCAAACTATAAAAAGTAATAAGTTGGTAGGTAAAAAAATAAAATAAAACACCATCCATTTAAATACATAATAAATAAATTGTCTCCATGTGGCTCCCACAAAAATGTAATCTACGTATTTAATATTAGAAAAACATTTTCCTATAAATAAAACAATAAATTATTACTGTTTCTTAAAAGCTAATTGTTAAAATTCAATTTACAAATATTTTAAGCAATATCATTTATCCTTTCTACACTATATAAATATTATTTAAAAAAAATCAATTAAACCAGTTATATTTTTCTTTAATTATTCTTTTATTACACTTATTTTATTATTGATTTCTAAGTGAATTTTTATTTGTAAGTACTGTCTAAGTGAGGAGGTCACCTGAAGAACCAGAGCTATGATGGTTGTGGTGATGATCACGCTGATGGTTGTGGTGGTGATGTTTGTATTGATGGTGGTGATGATGGTTGTGGTGATGTTTGTATTGATGATGGTGGTGATGTTGATGGTTGTGGTGGTGATGTTTGTATTGATGATGGTGGTGATGAGGTTGATGGTTGTGGTGACTATGTTGATAATGTTGTGATGATGATGGTTGCAGTGATGATGATAGTGGTTGTGGTGTTGATGGTTGTGGTGAGGTTTGTATTGATGGTGGTGATGATGTTGGTGGCTGTGGTGATGTTTGTATTGATGGTGATGATGATGCTGATGGTTGTTGTGATGATGTTTGTATTGATGGTGGTGGTAATGTTGATGGTTGTGGTGATGTTTGTTTTGATGGTGGTGGTAATGTTGATGTTTGTGGTGACTATGTTTGTATTGATGGTGGTGGTGGTGATGATAATGATGGTTGCAGTGATGATGATAGTGGTTGTGGTGTTGATGGTTGTGGTGATGTTTGTATTGATGGTGGTGTTGATTGTGGTAATGGTGGTGATGATGTTGGTGGCTGTGGTGATGTTTGTATTGATGGTGGTGATGATGCTGATGGTTGTTGTGGTGATGTTTGTATTGATGGTGGTGATGATGGTTGTGGTGATGTTTGTATTGATGATGGTGGTAATGTTGATGGTTGTGGTGATGGTGCTTGTGGTGATGTTTTTATTGATGGTGATAGTGATGTTGGTGGTTGTGGTGTTGGTTGTGGTGACGATGTTGGTAGTTGTGGTGATGTTGGTGTTGATGGTTGTGCTGATGTTGGTGTTAATGGTTGTAGTGTTGCTGGTTGTGGTGATGTGGTGTTGATTGTGGTGATGTTACTATTGATGGTTATGGTGGTGATGTTGATGATGGCAGTTGAGTTGCTGATGGTCATGTCAGCAGGGTTGGTAGTGCTGGTTGTGTTGGTTGTGATGGCAGCAGTGTTTGTGGTGATGGCAGCAATGTTGGTGGTGGTGATGATAGCAGTGTTGGTGTTGGCTGTGTTTGCGTTGATGGCGATGATGGCAACAGTGTTAGTGGTTGTAGTGATGGTGACGATGGCCGCAGTGTTGATGGTGTTGGCTGTGTTTGTGTTAGAGATGATAGCAGTGGTGCTGGAGGTCATGAGGAAGAGATGATTAAAGACGAAGGACATGAAAATCCAGACACACCGGCGTTGAAGAGAATGTTTTGAGAGGCAGTTTTCTGGGAAAGCGGGTCAACGTTGCAGAAAATTGGTTGCATACGTTCTTCCCTGAAGGGAGCAAAAGAGAAGGAGAAGATTTGCTAGCGATTAGCCGCTGGTCACGATCCAGTTCAGCCCTTCTGATTTCAATTTAATGCGTGTTTAGAGCTTAAACAGGGGAAAGAACAGGGCAAGCAAAAAAATCTCCATCCAGATTCTTCTTCTTACAGCCTGAACATCTGCCCGAGTGAAGAGGCTACGGCTAAAACATCTGTCGTCCACATTGGGTGTAAGAGCAGAGCTGCTCAAAAATCTCAGCGCTTTACCTTCCTGTTTCACATTATGGATTATAATCCAGTAGAAAACAGGAAGTGTCTTCAAAAAGCTGCTTATCTGATGTTGTTTCATCTCACAAAGAAACATTTCCACTCCTCTGCACTGACATACACACACACACACACATACACACAGAAATATGACTCAAGGGTAAAAATGACTGAGACATACTTTAAGGTTTAAAATGAAACATGATTTTTTTAAAAGAGAGAGAAAAATGCAATGTTAAAAAAACATTTCACAAATAAATTTTTAAAAAATTCTTATATTTTACATAATTTAAAAAAATTTGATTTTGCCTGTGAAGATTTTTTTATGGATTAGGAAAATGACAATCAAACAATAGAAATATTTAATATTTCTTTTTATTTATCAATCATTAAAGTGCTTTAATTAAAAAAAAAAAAAAAAGCATTCTCAAAAGTATATATTTTTTATTAGAATTATTATTAGTATCAAAAATGTAATTTTCCTAAAATGAGTCACGTCACAAATCACTTAAAAAAAAAAAAAAAAAATGTATTAATAAAATAAAAAATAGCAGTCATATAAATGAATTGCTAAATAAAAAACAAAACTTAATATTAATTATGTCAGCTTTATTATTAATTAATATTAATATATTTTTATGAATAGAAAATTAAAAAAAATACTTATTTAAATCTATTAGTGGTATTCTAAAAAGAAAATAAATAAGTAAATATTATTTAAAAAATTATAAATTAAGTGTGAGTTATTCACCAGAAATAAAAGCTGTAATAAATGATGGATTTTCTATTTGTTAACTAAAAAAAAAAAAAAAAAAAAGAATTAAATCATATTAATTATATTATATTTTTTGTAGAAGTAAAATGAAGGATAAAAAAGAAAATTTAATTATTATTATACTAATAGAACAAAAAAAGGAAAATAAAATTATAAATTTAGCAATAAAACAAAAAAAAAGATGTTGGATTTAACATGAATCAAGGGATTGTGTGTGTATGTGTGTGTGTGTGTGTGTGTGTTTATGATTCTGAAATAAGACGTGTGTGTGTGTAAGAAAGAAAGAGAATGTGGTGAAAAGCTCTTCCTCTGCATTACGGCATTCAGCAGCGTGGCTTATCTCAGCGCTGGAATTTGTCTCTTATCTGCAGCGAGAGGACGAGCTGATGGATTGGTGTGTGTGTGTATGTATGTGTGTGTTGGGATCCCGTGGAGGACAGATGTTGATGTTCCGTACTTAAATTCCTCACCGAGTGCTGAGTGACGGCAGAAACACTCGGAACTCCTGGGTGGCTTCAGGAGACGATGCTGAGGGAAACAGACCTAGCTTCACTATGCTAACAACATGCTACTATAGCAGCGGCTACTGTTAAATATTCAGTACACAGCAGTTTGCTAAGAACTAGTGCCTTTAATCATTACACACTTGTTCATTACCTGCAGATAATCAGCTAAGGAATAGTTCAGGAAGTTCAGTTCTCACCTGAGGCATGACAGACTAGCCTCATCTAATTATCATGAAATATGGACACTTGGCTAAACCATGAAGTTTGTCAACTTGCTAACACACACACACACACACACACACACACACCACACACACACACACACACACAAAAGACACTGAACTAGTGACTTGCCTACATGAGGAAACTTTAGCTAAAGTCTGAAAGAGGACACAGAGCTAGCATGAAAGCCTAAAGCATCACGAAGCACAAGAGGCACTAAAATAGATGCTAGAATGCTAATCATCTAACTAGCAGTTAGCATAAAATTTGGACACTGAAAAGTTAGAACACACTCACACAAAGACACTGATCTAGTGACTATCCTACATGAGGAAACTTCTGCTAAAGTCTGAAAGAGTCTGTGCTACTAATCACCTAAGATTCCTGCTGTTGACTGACAGGTGATGGGAAAACTAGCTTGCTAACTAGCAGTTAGCTTGAGGACACAAAAAGCACAAGAATCTCTACTAAACTAGAGGTTTGAAGGTTAGCACGAAAGCTGGAGGTTTAGCTGAAGCCAAAATAGTGACTATCCTGCTAGCTAATCTGTTAATTAATAATTAGCACTAAGTTTGTGAAGGGCTAAATCTTGACAGAACGCTAAAGATGCTAAGCTAGCTACTAGCCTTTGAACTGCTCAGGTACTTAACAGCCATCATTTAAGGATTCGTTAAAGATGCTAAAATAGCTACTAGTGCTCTCGCTAATCAGTGCTTGTTATTGAGATTTTTGGCGGCAATTTTCAAATCAAATTTTTTAAAAAAAGCAGGATTTTGGACAGCCATCTTGTTGCCTGATCTCGATCTCTCTCTCTCTCTCTCTCTCTCTCTCTCACACGCACACTCACACACACACACACACTTGACCACCTGACACCGATCCATCCGTCTCATTAGAATAATGAAGCTAATTGACATTAACGAGCGCTAACGAGCCGCACGCCGGCCAGCTGTCAAAGCGTTCTTTATAAATCTGAAGCTACGAGGTGAAAGTTAGCGTCTGCTCCGATTTCCTCCATCTCTTATTTTAACCTCCACCTGTTCACACACACACACACACACACACACACACATTTTTAAACAGAATGTTACGCTGATTGTTGGTCAGCGAATGCAGCACGAGGAAGGAAACAGGTTTAATTACAGAGCAGCCACGTGAATGAGAGAGAGAGAGTAATTTATCATTTCATGGAAGAAAAGAGAGGTGTGTGTGTGTGTGTGTGTGTATGACTGTGCCATTTTTACACTGTCATAATGACAACTGATGTGCTTCTTCTGCAGCGAGCCTCCAGGGAGATGATGATGAAACAGTAACGCAACACAGCTAAAGACACTCCATCATCTGCCCTCGTTTCCTGCAGGATAGAAAGAAGGAGGGGTCACTGCTCCACTCCTCCTCTCCTCCACTCCTCCACTCCAACTCTCTTTTCTCTTTCTTTCGTCTGTAATGACACCAGTTTTGCTCAGTGACATCGACATGCTCAAGCCCTAAAACTCACTCCCTGTGTCTGTCTGTCTGTCTGTGTCTCTTTCACTGTCTCTGTCTGTCTCTCTGTATCTCTGTCTGTCTGTTTCTCTCTCTGTCCGTCTCTCTCTCTCTCTCTCTCTCTCTCTCTCTCTCTCTCTCTCTCTCTCCTTTCTATCGTATCCCCCTCTCTGCCACTCTCCTCAGTGACGTATCGTTCCTGTCTTTCATTATAAAAAAGTTTCGAAAAAAGGACGGATGAAAGGAACGAAAGATAACAATAAGGAAGAAAAAGAAAGGAGTAAAATAGCTGTTAAAAACAGTAAAAGGATGTTAAATTGAATTTAATGATGCAATTTTTTTATTCTAAAATGTCTTAAAAGTATAAAGTAGTTTATTATACCTCTTTTCATAAAACAAAATCATTTAAAAAATCATAAAAAATATTTTTTATTAAAAATAGCTTATTTAGTGTTTCAGTGGTATTTTTTTGTAATTAAAAAAAGGAAAAGGAGGATAAATAACAGACAAAAAAGAGAATAAATTTGGATCATGCAGTAATTTAAAAAAAATGTTTTAAATGGTTAAATTATTTCTAAAATGTTTGGAAAACAATTCGCATGAATACAAAATTGTAACTTAACGTTAGTAATTAATACATTTTTTGTCATAATTCAGTTTATTAAATGTTCATTGATTTCATTATTTAATAAAATGTTTTAAAGATTAAAGCATGATTTTTTTTTTTTTTCAATTCTTTTGGAAATAAAAATTTAAATCACTCTTAAATTCTTAAATCTGACTTCCTGTTCAAAGTTTAAGAATAAAAAATTGGGAACCTTAATCAATAAATTAATTTAATTCTTTATTAAATATATGTAATTTTATCAATACATTTTCAGTGTGCTTATTCTTTTTAAAAATGTCTTTCACACATCTTTATATACCTGAGATTTTATTTCATTTAGTGAAATTTAGTTTTTATTTATTTGGTTTTTATTTTTGTTGTTGTTGTTGTTGTTGTTGAATGTTTAAATTCAGGGACAACGTGTAAACAATCCTGATAAAACTGAAGCCCCAAACATGACAGAAGGACATCGTCACACTCAGGTAGGGGGCGTGACCTAAAGTGTGGGGGCGGAGCTTTACTTTTAAACTTTTTTCAGAAGCATATTTGAAAAAAAAAAAAGCATCAGTAAAAAATTTTTATAGATAAGTTTGCCTTCGTGACAGGGAAGTATTTATTTATTTATTTATTTATTATTTATTAGAGAATGTTAGCAGGGTGTGTTCTGGATTTTCTCTCAGTCGTTATCCACTTTATTAACATTTCCACAGAGTTTTATGCAAATGACACACACACACATACACACACACACACACACACACACACAACTTCCTCCGTACACGTGTTTCATAACGAGCAAATTGGATTTTAGATTTAACGCCTGGGTTTTGGGGAACATCTGCATAAACGCCAGAGATGGATCGAGTTTATTATTAAACACTGAACATTCACAGCACTGATCTGTTTAAATGTGACACTGTCAATTATTATAATATGATAGCTGTGTGTGTGTGTGTGTGTGTGTGTGTATGCGTGTGTGTGATGGAAATGCAAATAGCCGAGGCAGGAAGTAATAAGCTGTAAATCAAATATAGTAGAAAATTGAGTTTTAGCGTGACATGAAACGCAGTTAACTGTAATATTGATCTGAAACAGACTCGGATTAATGAGGTATTTACAACACACACACACACACACACACACACACACACAGATAACGTGAGATGGGCTGGAAAAGTCATTCATTACATGTATTTTAAATGGAAAAATAGAACAGAAAAACACACAGGTGGAGAAAAGTTGACCAAAAAAAAGAAAAAATATTTGAAAAAAGGTCGCAATATATTTATTTATTTTTTTCTATTAAAAAAATTAAAATAAAATAAAACAACAAGAAATTGGAAAAAAAAATGTATACGGATGGTAGATGATTACAAGCAGTCTAAACCACGAGGAAGCACAAACGGCACTAAAATAGCTGTTAGAATGCTAATCAGCTAACTAGCGGTCAGCATAAAATTTGGATACTGAAACGTTAGTAAACTTGCTAACCCAAAAAAGACAGTGACTAGCCTACATGAGGAAAAGTGGATACAGAGATAGAAAACTAGCTGATTGATAGCTAGCATGAAAGCCTGAAGCACAAAATGCACTAAACTAGCTGACAGAATGCTAATCAGCTAACTAGAGGTTAGCATAAAATTTGGATACTGAAAGAGGACACAGAGATGCTATCATCTAGCCTGCTAACTAACTAGCCAGTGTTAATGGTTAGCATGAAATCTGGACATTTCACTGAAGCACGAGCACAAAAATATTTACAAAATTTAAAAAATATAAAATAAAAGCAAAATTTTTTAAAATATAAAACAGCATGAAAATGTAATAATAAAAACGTATATGGACGCTAAATGATTACAGGGATTTTGTCATGAAATCAGGAAAACTTTTTTGTGCTCAGATTCAATGACATAATTTTCAAAATTGAAAGAACATTTAATAAAACATTAATACATGCATACAAATATAATATTATACAAAATTATGCCAAAATTTATTACACTGCACTGCAGACTTTGCTTACTTTCCTGATCTTCTAACCCAGAAACACTGGTTTAATCAGAAATTTTTAGCAAAAATTAAACCATAAAATTCCAGACGTTTTATTTATTTATTTTTTTTAATACTACGACAGATATGACTAATCAGCGCCCACGATGATGCTTGGAGTGTTAATAAAAAGTTTAAATAAAAAATAAAATAAAAAATAAAATAAAAAAAATAAATTAAAAATAAATTAAAAAAATTTCTAAAAATTCAGATTTTTGTCATACAGTAAATGAAAAGGGAAAAAAAAAACATAAAATGTAGTTAGTTCACTAATCAGACCAGACAGTGTTACCATAACAGGATAAAAAAAAATCCATAACAGGATGACATTTTTTTTTATAATGATGCTCATTAAAATAAAAGCATTTATGTATTTAGTATTTAAATTAAAACATTACGATGGCTGCTACACAATCCCAAAATGGTTCATGTTTAAAAAAAATAAACAATTTTTTTATTTCTCATACATATTCAATAAATTCTTAAGTAATAGTACGCACTTGGGATTAAATCTAAAAAATATTCAGGTTCAGAAGATAATGATAATGAATTTTATTCATTTATTTTTTTTTATTTAAAAAAAAAAAATTATTCATTTATTTTTTTTATTTAAAATTTTTTTTTTTTCATTTATAAAATCTCTTTACTATTTAAAACATTATTATTATTATTATTATTATTATTATTATTATTATTATTATTATTATTATTATTACTATTATTTAAAATAGTTGGAGAAATTGATTTAAATAAAATAAAATTAAATTAAAAAATAAAATAAAATTAATAAATAAAGGGCAGGTGTAGCCTGTGAAACCCAAACTGGGGCAGTTTGACTTTGAATTTAGGACACAAGAATCAAAAAATGTCCTCCTGAAGACTCCTGAAATAAATGATTGAAGAACCTTCAATAATTCACCAATTCCCAGGAAGGTTCTTTATATAATCAAGCTCAGCGAATCAAATTCTGATTCTTGAGCTGGAGACTAAGAACCTTTAGTTATCCCAGGATAACTTATCAATCTTTTGAGAAACCTTGAAGAACCATTCTCCTGCTGTTTTTCATCAATAGATCTTCAAGATTATTGATTTTTGGATTATTGGATTATTGGTTCCTCCGGGGATCTCGAGTGATTTCGGGATAAAATGTCAATCTGGTGGAACCCTTGAGTTTTCCACCTACTGGTGGAAAACTTCTTTTTCTCCAAGATTGTACCAAGTCTGAAGAAAATAAAGTGCAGTAATGTGGAGTTTTATCTCACACCTACTCAGTTAATAAACTAAATGGTTCTTCACGGGATCTTGGTGGGTTTCTTGGATAACGGATGGACTTTACGCAAAGAAACAAACCCTTAACGCGTAAACCCTTAAGGAGAAGCGTACCCGTTCTATCCTACTGTGTTCCCCTGTGTTGTGTCATTTCCTTCACGTATAGTGAAGGTGTCGCTGTGACACTTAAACACAAGGAGCTTCTCCACACAATGAGGATTAAGAGAGTTCTACCAGACAAATCTGACCGCTTTTGTGCGGCGGATCTCTGAAACAAAGAGTGCTTTGAACTCCGGGAGGCTTTGGGTATCAACGCTGGAGAAAAATCCGCGACAGAGACTAATTGCAAGGTGAAATCTGCGTCTGAAGCTGAAGCGCTGAGAAACACCATGAATTAAAATTGGCTGAATTGGCTTCAGAAGACTTCGGATTCAGAATTTTTTTTTTATCTCCTTCAGCCACGGAAAGAAAGAATGAAAACATTTTTTTTCACGTTTACTGAGTGAGATAAATTAATAGACATTATTTAAAATAATATATATATATATATATATATATATAAATTTCTTTATGAATAAAAAAAAACAATGACTGTAAGGTGAAAACTTTTCTCTGCAAATATTTAATAATTTAATAATATAACACATCACATCAGTTGAAATAATTCTTATAATTATCTTTTTCCTGAGATAATTTTTATGAAATGTAATTAAATAATAATAAATTGGCCTACTTTTGGCATCTTTATTTATCTTTACTTTTAATATTTATTTATATTTATTTAAATACTGCAAAAAGTGTTCACTGCAAAAATAAAAAAATACAGATAATGTACATTTTTTAAGACATAGACAGTAAATACATTTTTAATCTTTAAGTGAAATAAAAGTATCAATTAAATAATCACTATGTAACAAGAAATATAATAAATGAATAAACAAAAATATATTAAATAAGTGTAAAGTGCGATAAAATATTTGAATTGATACATTCAGAATAAATAAATAAATGGATAAACAAACACACATAAATAACCTGTAGGAAAACTGTAACACATTGAACACATTTAAACAAATAAAAAAAAATTCAGGTTAAGGAAGTAATGATATTTATTTATTTGTTTGTTTGTTTAGATAGAATTTCTTTACTATCTAAATTATTATTATTATTATTATTATTATTATTATTATTATTATTATTATTATTATTATTTTAAATAGTTGGTGCTTTAACTTGATCCAAAATGTGGGAATAAAAGTTTTTAATTAATCCTTCCAAGAAATTTTTATTTATTTATTTATTTTAAAGGGGGTGATGTAACCTGTGAAACCCAAACTGGGGCAAGTCAAAGTTTGACTTTGAATTGGGACACGAGAAAGAAAAGAAAAAAGACTCCTGAAATAAATCGCAGACACACACACACACACACACATTGTAAAAGGTAATTAATCAATTATGATGAAATGTATTCCATAGACAGTGACTTCAGAAGAAAGGAAACTCCCTTAACTTCCCGCCAAAGAACACCACCAGACCCACCATGTAGCCCCTCTGCTGTCCATTATTATTATTAATAATAATAGTAATAATAGTAGTAGTGCTGGTGGTCTTCTTTCGGTCAGGAGGGTAAGTCTATCCCTCAGGTGTGTAAACGTTGGCTGTTGTGCTCCATTGTCTCTGGATTGCTGTTGTCCCTCTTTTCTTTCACGTCCCTCTCTCAGTATTTGGGTGGATTTCATTACTTCCGCCTGGGGGCCACAGCACCGCCACAACAAAGGGCTTCTCGTTTTTCCTGTGTGATGGACTGATGGAGTGGTGAAATGGTGGTGTGGATCATTCAGAGATTCCGCTTACAAACCGCTAACTCAGAGCAGGGGGAACAGAAGCTCACAGGAGTCACAATCTGTTTTCTATACGCTTTATTCTGCTCTATACAAAGACACTGAGCAGGGGCAGAATACAGTCCACAGACTTAGCTGAGGAGACCGGGGTCAACAGCCTGGAATAATAATACTGCTAAAACTGATACTATTAACACTGCTACTGATACTACTGATACTATTAATAATACTATAAATGATACTATTGATACTACTGTTACTGATTCTGTTAATACTGCTCTTACTGATACTATTAATACAGCTACTACTGCTACTATTAATACTACTGCTGCTCTTATTAATACTGCTACTGACACTATTAATACTACTATTACTGATGCTATTAATACTGCTTTTATTAATACTGCTACTACTGACACTATTAATACTACTGATACTATCAAGACTGCTATTACTAATAGTATTAATACTGCTGCTACTGAATGACAATAAATACTCCTACTGGTGCAACTAATAATACTATTACTGATACTTTTAATACTACTGATACTGATACTAGTAATGCTACTGCTACTATTAATACTACTGCGGCTCTTATTAATACTACTGCTACTGATACTATTAATACTGCTGCTACTGCTACTATTAATACTGCTGCTAATAATACTATTAATACTACTGCGGCTCTTATTAATACTGCAGCTACTGATACTATTAATACTACTGCTACTGATACTATTAATACTACAGCTACTGATACTATTAATACTGCTGCTACTGATACTATTAATACTACAGCTACTGATACTATTAATACTACAGCTACTGATACTATTAATACTACTACTACTGATACTATTAATACTACTGCTACTGATACTATTAATACTACTACTACTGATACTATTAATACTACTGCTACTGATACTATTAATACTACTGCTACTGATACTATTAATACTACTCTACTGATACTATTAATACTATTGTCTACTGATCTATTAATACTACTGCTACTGATACTATTAATACTACTACTACTGATACTATTAATACTATCTGCGGCTCTTATTAATACTACTCTACTGATACTATTAATACTACTGCTACTGATACTATTAATACTACTGTACTACTATACTGATACTATTAATACTACTGCTACTGATACTATTAATACTACTTACTGATCTTATTAATACTACTTCTACTATACTACTGATACTATTAATACTACTGCTACTGATACTATTAATACTACTGTTACTGATACTATTAATACTATCTACTACTGATACTATTAATACTACTTGCGGCTCTTATTAATACTACTACTACTGATACTATTAATACTACTGCTACTGATACTATTAATACTACTGCTACTGCTACTATTAATACTACTGCTACTGATACTATTAATACTGTCTTCTACTGATGCTATTAATACTACTGCTATGATACTATTAATACTGTACTATTAATACTACTCTACTGATACTATTAATACTTCTACTACTGATACTATTAATACTACGCGGCTCTTATTAATACTACTGCTACTGATACTATTAATACTACTACTACTGATACTATTAATACTACTTACTGATACTATTAATACTGCTTCTACTGATCTATTAATACTACTGCGGCTCTTATTAATACTACTGATACTTTTAAAATACTACTTCTACTGATACTATTAATACTACTGAGGCTCTTATTAATACAACTACTACCGATACTATTAATACTACTGCGGCTTTTATTAATACTGCTGCTACAGATACTATTAATACTACTGCGGCTCTTATTAATACTATTGCTACTGATACTATTAATAGTACTGTTACCGATACTATTAATACTACTACTACTGATACTATTAATACTATTGCGGCTCTTATTAATACTACTACTACTGATACTATTAATACTACTGCTACTGATACTATTAATACTACTACTACTACTACTACTGATACTATTAATACTACTGCTACTAATACTATTAATATTACTGTGGCTCTTATTAATACTACTTCTACTGATACTATTAATACTACTGCTAGTGATACTATTAATACTGATAATATTAATACTACTGTTACTGATACTATTAATACTTCTACTACTGATACTATTAATACTACCGCGGCTCTTATTAATACTACTGCTACTGATACTATTAATACTACTGCTACTGATACTATTAATACTGCTTCTACTGATACTATTAATACTGTTTCTACTGATGCTATTAATACTACTGCTAGTGATACTATTAATACTGATACTATTAATACTACTCTTACTGATACTATTAATACTTCTACTACTGATACTATTAATACTACCGCGGCTCTTATTAATACTACTGCTACTGATACTATTAATACTACTGCTACTGATACTATTAATACTGCTTCTACTGATGCTATTAATACTACTGCGGCTCTTATTAATACTACTGATACTATTAATACTACTGCAGCTTTTATTAATATTACTGCTACAGATACTATTAATACTACTGCGGCTCTTATTTATACTACTGATACTATTAATACTACTGCTACTGATACTATTAATACTGCTGCTACAGATACTATTAATACTACTGCTACTGATACTATTAATACTATTGCTTCTGATACTATTAATACTACTACTACTGATACTATTAATACTACCGCTACTGATACTATTAATACTATTGCTTCTGATACTATTAATACTATTGCTTCTGATACTATTAATACTACTACTACTGATACTATTAATATTACTGCGGCTCTTATTAATACTACTACTACTGATACTATTAATACTATTGCGGCTCTTATTAATACTACTACTACTGATACTATTAATACTACTGCTACTGATACTATTAATACTACTGCTACTAATACTATTAATATTACTGCGGCTCTTATTAATACTACTACTACTGATACTATTAATACTACTGCTACAGATACTATTAATACTACTGCTACAGATACTATTAATACTACTGCTACTAATACTATTAATATTACTGCGGCTCTTATTAATACTATTACTACTGATATTATTAATACTATTGTGGCTCTTATTAATACTACTACTACTGATACTATTAATACTGCTGCTACTGATACTATTAATATTACTGCGGCTCTTTATAATACTGCTGCTACTGATATTATTAATGCTCCTGCTACTGATACTATTAATACTACTGTTAATGATACTATTAATATTACTGCTACTGATACTATTAATACTACTGCGGCTCTTATTAATACTACTGCTACTATTAATGCTACTACTACTGATACTATTAATACTACTGCTACTGATGCTATTAATACTACTGCTACAGATACTATTAATACTACTGTGGCTCTTATTAATACTACTACTACTGATACTATTAATACTTCTGCGGCTCTCATTAATACTACCTCTACTGATACTATTAATACTACTGTGGCTCTTATTAATACTACTGCTACTGATACTATTAATATTGCTACTTCTGATACTATTAATACTACTGCTACTGATAATAGACTCTTTTGCTGTTTGATGGTAAAAACTTTCCCATAACAGACACAGGATGTGAGTTAGGCAGGAAAGCCATCCGTGTAAAATGTTAAAAGAACACGTCTGACTGACCGGCGTAATGGGAAGTCGAGCTGTTCCTCCTGGACCAGCACATCCTAATCCTAAGAATCTGAATAAATAGCTTTAGCTGTTTTTAAATAATGTATTTAAAATGACGGGAGTCTGTGATTATTCCAGTTACACAATATTGCGATACTGTGATACAACTTCATTTCCCACTGGCTGCCGTCTGTCTGCTCTTTTTTATTTTATCTGCACCATTGTGTCAAGCTC
This sequence comes from Hemibagrus guttatus, assembly GCA_033459395.1. NCBI lineage: Eukaryota > Metazoa > Chordata > Actinopteri > Siluriformes > Bagridae > Hemibagrus > Hemibagrus guttatus. Next base: position 32,127,794 of record JAUCMX010000003.1, read on the forward strand.
ACATATGTAATCAGATCAACAGGAAATGAGCACACACACACACACACACACACACACACACACACACACACACACTATAACACTGTCAGTGAAGGGGAAATTATGGTGTGAATATAAATGAAGTTATTAAAATAAGTGCTTATATATCTTCAAGTGACAACATTTTAATGACTAAAATCATAAAAATGATTTTTAATGTCACATTTGGCTCAGTTTATTTATTATTATTATTATTATTATTATTATTATTATTATTATTATTATTATTATTATATGCCAGAAATACAGTAGTGTTGCATTCAATATATATTTTTAAATTCATTATTTTAAATTTTTTTTTTTAAATGTTCACTAGACATAAACATAACATTTTAAAGTATGTTGTAAATTTTTTTTAACATAAAATATTAAATTATTAAATAATAATATTAAATTATTATTTTTGTTTAAAAAACAAGATGTATAATATAAAATGTATAATACATATGTACAATATAAAAATGATTCTATATTAATAAATGTATAATAAAAAAAATTATTTATTTTTTATTCTAAGCGTCCAAAGTAATAATATTGTGTATAATAATAATGATAAATAAAAAAGTAATAATAATAATAATAATAATAATAAGCTCATGTCTAAATCTCTTACATTTTTGCCAACACACAATATTTCAAGCAATATTATTTTACCCATAATACACTGCAGTTTTTTTTTTAATTGATTTTTAAAAATAAATTTTTTTGCTACACAAAGATAATTCGTTGTTGTATTTTTTTCACAGCACAACAGCTTAATGCATGATTTAATGCCTGTGTGTGTGCATTACGATAATGGAGTCCCGAGATGATGAAAGTTGCACGAGCGTTAACGTGTGAAGCATAAAGGCGGGAAAAGACGGAAAAATTGGGAATACATAGGGAAAATGCGGTTCCTCTCAGAGGCTGCATAGATAATGAAACTGTAAATATATTATTGATGTGTTTATTACATTTTGACTCGAGTTGCGTCTGTAGTTTTATGAGAAAACGTCATCAGCGCCTGGTTTATGTGCATTTTTAATTTCATTTGGATTTTAAACAGTTTATGTATGCATTTCTATATTTTTTAAAAATAGTTTGTAATTAATCCAGAAGTAACAAGTCATTTTTATATGTATTTATAAACTTTCCAAAAATACAGTGAAATATTAAACATAAAATTATACATTTTTTTTATTTATAATATTTTTAAAAGAACTTTTATATATGTAAAAAAGAATTGACAAAAAAATTTGTAGCAATATATACATAAATAGTGAACTTTAAGAGACAGAAGAGCGAGAAAAAAAACATTTAAAATATTTTCATGATTTAATTTTATCCACATTTTGAATGAAAGTGTTTTTGTAAAAAAATTGTAAAAAAGTTTTTTAGAAGGTCATTATGTACTTTTTAAAAATAAAATCGTCGTGAATTTGAACGCGAAGGTTTTGTGAAAAAAAAAATCTAAAAATATAATTGGAAGTGAACCATGAAGAAGAGAACAGCGAGACAAACATTTTTACATTTTCTCATCTATTTTAAACATTTTAAATCAATTTAAATTTATCAAAACATTTTTTTGAACATTTATGTAGCTCCTAAAAAATACAATTATTTTAAATATCTGTAATATATGTAAATAAATAAAATTGGTGGAAAAAAACGCAAGGAAAAACATTATCATGCTTTTACATCCAAAATATTATCCTTTTATAAATGTTTAGATTTCATTTTATGGAATACATTTTTTAATTAAATTTAGATTTTTGCTAATGTCTTTATTTTCTTTCTTTTTTTTTTTTTTTATAAATAAAATGATATTGAAAATGTTTTTATTCATTAAAATAGCTATTCGAGACAGAACAAAAAAATGTTTTTGTTCGTTTTTTTTCCTTCAGTAAGCAGCTGGAGACGTGAGACAGAAAGAGTATGAGGAAAAACACAACATTATTATCTTTTTAAAGAAAGCGGGTCGTGCATATCGATCGCGCGAAGCTTCATTAGCTGTAAACTGACACGTCAGATTGATGTCTCTCTAAACTCGGCCTGCGCTCTACGCTACCAGGGGACTCGCGCTATCGACTGCGGCCGTTTGTGTAGCCCAGCCTCCAGAGAGTTTTTGTTGCGTTTAATGGCCTCCATCAATTCAGCTTCCCTTTGATAATTATTGTTTTAGCGTTTCACGCCCGAGACGCGAACCGCTTCCTCGACGCGCCTCGGGTTTTTCAGGACTTGGGATTCTCGGCTTATTTATCTGAAGCTTGACAAGCTCAAACTCAGAGAAATAAATAAATGAATAAACACAGAGATCACCAGAAAACGAGCTACTGCGCTAGCTCGAGCCCTAAAAACACCTCAGATTTCATATTTATAAAAGAGAAGCTAAGCTAGCTAGCAAGGGTTAGCGGTTCCTGTGGATTAAAACACAAAATCACACACGAGAAATAAATTCTCAGATGCTAACAATGCTAACAATTCCTGGATTAGCATCACAGCATTGTGTCACGATATAAATTTAGTTCTTGTTAAACTGTGCTTAGCTTGCTAGCAGATCTGGCTAGCTACTAACATGATGTTACCACAGATGTCCTTCTATCAGAATACACTTTATCGCTAAAAAAAGATTCAAATCCTGAGGTAATTTTACTAGTATTTTTTTTTTGTTGTGTTCAGTTTAATGGTGACTGATTAGGTGAGTAAGAAGCAAATGTTTACTGAGGTGAAGTTACAGTTACCTCATAAGAAAAACTAACTTTTGTCCTGTATTGTGGGATTTTAAACCTCCTTAATGCTACACTAAGCACCTTTCCACTTCTCTAAGTGTGAGATAAAGGAACTAGCCTTAAGCTACACGCTAGAAGATGAAAAGGGATGTTGACGTCCATCACACGGATCATGGCGTGACCCGGCCGCGCGTCAATAGATCGAACACGCTGTTTGTATCAGCGCTTGTTTCTGTAATAAAGATCTCGCACAGATCTTTGCTATTGATTAGTGCCATTAGCTTATTGATGTGGCTAATGCTGAGTCCGGGGTTTTCCTCAGCTGAGAGGATGCACGGGTTTAGTGTAGTCATTTTTATTAAACACAAATTCATCATTCTCAGAAAATTAAATTTAAATTTCAGTGCTAACTTTTAGCTCAGTTAGCATGTTGTTAGCTGGTGAAAATATTATCCCATGTCAGTTTACTATTAGAGCAGTTAGCATGTTTACAACAGCCCTAGAAAAGCTATGTTAGCTTGTTTACTGTATTTTAGCCTGCAGTCTTCCTGTCTAATGTATGCTTTAATATTAGTGTGCGTCTTGGCTTGATGTGTTTTCACCAGTTTTCTTAGATTGTTTTTTTAACTGTGTGTGGATTAGCATGTTTGTTATATAATGCTAGCCCACATGCAGATCTCAAACACAAACTACCATGCTAACTGATGACCAGGAAGTTTAAACTGTGGAAAATGAAAATCACAAGCTAATGTTAAAGAAGTTGGACGGTTTGACGATGCACATAACTGTCACTGCTTGATGGCTATTGGACGCTCTGGTGTAAAGATATTTTCACACCGCTCTGTAGAACCAAAATCAATCTGACTTTCCAAGATGGATCATTGATACACACACACACCCCCACACACACGCAGGGTATTCATCAGCACTGGAGCGCTACATTAGCTTATCTGCACCTCACTGTGTAGCAAAAGGAAATCTATGTGCGAATCCCCCAGAAGGATGAAAAACACACAGCTAGTCAATGCTAACTCTCGCTGACGCACCACGTTTCACACAGACACTTCGCTCTTCCCCCGTGTAGCATTAGTGAGCATTAGAGAGTGCATAGAATGACCTAATGTCAGTCAGCTTGCTATTGAAAACAGGTCACTGATTATTAGCTGTAATTAGCTAGCTATCACTGTTGTTAAATAACAACACTAAGCTGTTGTGTAAATAAAACCATTTTTATGCTAGCCACGACATCCAACTAAATTGTGAAAACAAAAAGCTAATCCTTATTAGATCAAATTTTTATTTATTAATTTTTTTAGCTAACGTGAGGTGTAATATTTTATTCCAAAATTGAACAAAAATGTTCAAATAAGTTCCTGAATGCTATTAATAATATTAATAATCGACTAGCTATTGGCTAACAATATAATAACAAAATATTATAACATTTGTTTTATTTGTTCATAAATAAATAAAACGTAGCGAAAAATATCTACTGAATGTTAGCCGTATATGCGATAAAATCATTTTAATCCATTTGTTTTTAGCAATTTGAACGAATTGTTAAAGTTTGATGAAAATTGAGGAAAAATTTGACACAAATACGTTAGCTGTATTTTTGTAGCAGATGTTAGCATGAAGCTAACATGGAATATTAACGCAAATAGTCGTAATAATTAAGTAGTTAGCGATCTAGGGTTTTTTTAATAATTTTTTTTTTAATAATAGTGCTTGCTAACTCACACATGATGGAAATTCTTAATTTAATTTAATTTAATTTAATTTAATTTATATCATAAATTTAAAAAAATTAGCACAGTGTTGTTTAGCTACATGTACAGTGTTTCAGTCAGTCAGTGTTGGATATTGTGGTGATGTCACATCATCGTTTCATTTCAACCTAAGCCCTGCCCCTTAATGACTCAAACCAGGCCACACCCCCTCCTCTGCCTAACTTCAGCCTCTCCCTCCGAGCTGGTCTCCTCCCCTCAGATTGCTCACTCAAGCGCTAAATTTGCTTCGTTCCCTGTCTCGCCTCTTCAAATCTCCAGTGCTTTAGAAGGCGAGCAAAAAGAGAGGAAGAAAGCAAAAAAAGAAAAAAGAGAGTGAGAGAAAGAAAGAAAAAGAAATCCGCTAAGGCTTTCTTAAAGCGATGCCTCCTGCTCTGCTGCCACCAAAATCCAATAGCTGCCTAATCTGATCATCTCACCTTTCATGCCGCGTCTCAAACACCCCCCCCCCTTCCTCAGTTCCCTCCTCCTCTTTTCCCACAATCCTCTTGTACCAACTCCAGTCTGGTAGTGTGTGATAAGACACTAGAAATTTAGTCATCATCTTGTGTGGAAAAAAGGCTTTTCTGAGAAGGGATTATGATATTCGCTATAACCTTACATCAACCACAGAGAGGAGATACACAAGCCCCGCCCCCTTCTTTTCTTTTCTTTTCTTTTCTTTTCTTTTCTTTTCTTTTCTTTTCTTTTCTTCCATTGCTTCCTCAGCTTCCTCTCAGTAAAGGGTGGCTTTATTATAAGATTAGTGAAATAACCACCAGATAGTGCTGTCTGATTTTTTTTTTTTTTTTTAAAGTCATTAAGGTATTTTTATGTAGTAAAAAAAAAATTGGGTCTAGAACATGCAACGAAAATCAGGAGGCTCCCTACGTAGGCAGCATCCTAGGGTCCTAGGGATCAATAACAATCCGTAATCATTGATAAGTCTCTGTGGTATAAGAGAAGTAAAACATTTAAAACGTCTTTAATCATCATTGCGTTTAACTCCTTAGTTGTTTCTTTTCCTTTTGTAAAGGAACACATGATGTTGTGATGTCATAATTTTGAGGATCGTTAGCTAGCTCTCTCTCTCTCTGTCTCTCTCTCTTTCTCTCTCTCTCTCTGTTTCTCTCCCTCTGTCTGTCTCTCTGTCTTTTGCTAAATCTCTCTCTCCCTCTGTCTGTCTGTCTGTCTCTCTCTCTCTCTCTCTCTCTCTCTTTTGGCTGTTTCTCTCTCGACTGGAGAATGTTGGAAACCACTCTTCATTCAAAATTCAATTCTGACTGGATGTGAAGATGTGCAACGGGCTTCATCCCAAATCATAAAGTATAAACACAGCGACAACAACAGGTTTGTGACAAAAACTTTTTATTTGAATGAAAAAAAAAAAAAAAATCACCACATATTTTAAAGTTCTGACTAAAAACTAATAATATTCTAAGAAAGTCGCATAAGCTAACCTGACAGGATTGTTATGACTGTTGGTGAATTGCGTTTGGCTAATTTTAGCTAGCTGTGCTAACCTGACAGGATCTCTGAGAAAAAAAAGTCATTGTTAATTCTTTTTTTATGCTAAACATAGACCACTGGCTAATACGAGCTAACCAGACAGGCTTTTTGTTAGAGTATTTTGTTTAGTCATCTTTAAATTTGTCTTTTTGGCTAATCATATCTAGCCTGCTAGCATGAGCGAACCTGACAGGACATTGCTAATCATAGCTAAAATACTAATGTGTGAGAGTCCGACAAGATTTTCTGACAGAATCGCTAAAGTCGTGTTCATGTTTTCTTTGCTCCTGCTAGCTAGGGAGCTAATGTGAGAGAATTTATGGTGTATAAAGAAACTCTTCCTCTATTGACAAACTTTAAAATGATATTTTTGCTAATTTGCCTCTTGCAAAGTTGTTTATATCTTTATTTAATTACAGCACTCTGGTTAGCGACAGTTTGAGAAAAGAAAAGGTGGAAGAAGGAATAAAAGAAAAGAAGAAAAAAGAGAGAAAAATACAGAATAAATGACCAGAAGAAGAAGAGCTTAAAAGAAGGATTAAGATATAGAAAAAAGAAAGATAAAGATGAGTGAAAGTGAGCTGAAGGAGGGAGAGAAGCGAATGTCTCTGTCCTGCTGGGGATTTAAAGGCCTGATCCCAAACCGAACGCTTCCCAAGTGCGCACTCCACACTAATGTCAGCCTCAATCTCTCTGTCTCTGTCTCTCTCTCTCTCTCTCTGTGGAGATTAAGAACATAGATACACCTCCTGCTGTACACACACACACACACACACACACAGTACTCCTTACTGTTTGTTTACTTTCCACTTCAAACGTGGGTCTTCTTAAGAAAAGCAGGGTTTAAGTAAAGTTTAACACACACACACACACACACACACACACACACACACACCTCCCTGCTCCTCTGAATCCTTGTTATTAAAGTCCCCATGAAATATCATCTGAGCCCCGATTTTATTACGTATGTTGACACACGTCCTTCCGAAACAGGAAGTCGTGACACGCTGTCTGATTTGTGACTAATTTGCATGACAGCCAATGGCGTTTGAGATCCGCCCCATTAGCGAAGCAGCTAATTACAGCGGATTTCTCTGTGAGATATACGCCACTTGAAGAGCTGCGACTGTAGAGCAAGACCCTACCTCTGGGGACGGGGCTTATACACAGTACAGAGAATTTCATTGGATCTCTAAAAAGGTTTTTTTTTCCCGAAAACAACGAGGGAACAAACTAAGAAATGGATGAAAGGAGAAAAAAAAGAGAGAAATGAGAGATGACTCATCACTTCCTGTGGTAAAAACAGCTTTTGCTCTGGTGGGGGATGTGCAGGATAAAGGAAATGTCACTAAAGGAGGGAAAGAAGTTTGAGTTTGAAGGAAGGAAAGAAAGAAAAGCAAGAGAGAGAGAACGAGAGAGAGAGAGCGAAAACCAGGTCCATCATGTCCGACAAGGTGTCCTTTTTGAGATTCGGAGCTCGGAACGATCACAAGGAAGTTTATCAGCTCCGCTACGGATGAGAGGAGAAGGAGAAGTGGTAGAGGAAGACGAGGAGGAAGAAAAGGAGGAAGAATGAAAAGAGTCCATTCCCGTTTATCCCGTCTCCCGGCTCGCCTTCAAAGGCCACAAATAAATTACAGTCAGCGTTTGATACAAATTGATTCCTCGACTCGGAATAACAATGAGCCGTGTGTGTGTGTGTGTGTGTGTGTGTGTGTGTGTGTGTGTGTGTTAATCACGACGGCTCGGCTTGGCTTTGTGGACCGTCTCGATAAGAGAAATCACATCACACCTGATCTCCGCCTGCCAGCGGACAAACAAGTCAACTTAGTGCCCTAGTTCTATTTTTTTTTGTAGTTGTCTGTCTGCGAAGAAATAGAAGGGGAGGAGACGGAGAGAGACAGACAGACAGAGAGAGAGAGAGAGAGAGAGAGAGAGGGATGAAGGAGGATCTGGAGCCGATCTTATCAGTAGAAATGAGATATTGGCAGCAGCCATGAAGTGAAGTGAAGTGAAGTGAAGTGCGCACTCTCTCACCCAGCTGAGCGGGTTAATAGGGTTGGGAGGCTAATTGGATTTGCTGGGGGATTGATAAACAGTGGCGAAACACACACACACACACACACACTCGGGTGTATCCTCACACAGATTCCCAGCGTGGCTGTGAAACAGGACTTGGCCGTGAGTTTTAATCAAATACCATTTAACCTCTGTGACCTTCATACGACCCCTAGGATTAAAGTGAGCCAGAGAAAGTGTGTGTGTGTGTGTGTGTGTGTGTGTGGTCAGGTGATCAGTATCTGCAGCATTCAAGTTTAAGAAAACGCACATGCTGTACAAAGTGATGTAGAGAGAGAGAGAGAGAGTGTGTAAATGGGACATGGTTTTAGAGTAAGAGAATCAACAACAGTACAACAGTACCTCAGATACATCACACACACCCACGCCCACACACACCCACGCCCACACACACACACACCCCCACACACAAACTCACACCCACACACACAAACTCACACCCACACACACAACTCACACACACACACACACACATACACAAACACACACACACAGCATCTACAAGCTTACATAAACACACACACACACACACTTGCACAAGCACACACCTACACACACACACACACACACACACACAGACACAGAGCAAGCACACACCTACACACAAACTCATACACACACATAGCAAGCACACACCCACACACAAACTCATACACACACAAGCTCATACACACAAACTCATACACACGCACACACACACAAAAGTACAGAATGGAGGTGTTAGCAGAAGCAGGATGGTGTGGAATCAGAGGTCAGTTTTCTTTCCTCTGCATCAGAAATCGGATTAATGATACAGGACAGTGGTGAGAGCGGCCATGCTGTATGGTTTAGAGACAGTGTCACTGAGGAAGAGACAGGAGTCAGAGCTAGAGGTAGCAGAGCTGAAGATGTTGAGGTTCTCTTTGGGAGTGACAAGATTGGACAGGATTAGGAACGAGTACATCAGAGGGACAGCTCATGTTGGACGTTTGGGGGACAAAGTTAGGGAGACCAGATTAAGATGGTTTGGACATGTTCAGAGGAGGGAGAGTGAGTATATTGGTAGGAGAATGTTGGACATGGAGCTGCCAGGCAGGAGGCAAAGAGGAAGGCCAAAGAGGAGGCATATGGATGGAATTAATGATGATATGAAGCTAGTGGGTGCAAGTGTTGAGGATGCAGAAGATAGGGATAGGTGGAGAGAGATGATTCGCTGTGGCGACCCCTGAAGGGAAAAGCTGAAAGAAGAAGAAGATCTCAGATTAATGATCATCAGAACTCGGATTAATGATCATCAGAAATCAGATTTAGAATAATTAATGATTAGAAGAAATCTGATTACTAATTAGCAGAACTCAGAGTAAAAACAGCGAGTCAGTTCACTCAGAACTGTCCCATGTCACGCACTTCACCACGCTTGCCCCCGGGGAGGAGAAGGGGGGGTCGGGGTAGAGGTAGGGGGAGGATGGAAAAGGCCGGCTGTAATCTAATAAACCACGGAAAGACAGATATAATCACAGAAATATGAAGTTTCTGGGGAAACGTGAATCATCGCTAAACCTTGACCGTTAACATAAAGTCTAACCTCTCTCTCCCTCTCCCGCTCTCTCCCGCTCTCTCTCTCTCTCTCCCTCTCTCTCATCTGCTTATCTAAAACACATCAGACGCATGTCGTCCCTCTGCCTCGGCCCCTAGGAAGTGCGCACTTTCTCCTCAGCAGATATGGAAATGTGAAGAAAGGATGCCTGCAAGTCCTGAAAAGCTGAAGGAGATTAGTCAAATTGAATCATTTGAGCAAAGAGAAGGTTAGCGAATGCGCTAGCTCGGGGCCAGTGCACGTCTTTAACACGTGTTTCCACACCGGCGCAGGAGGAGGAAGAGGAGCTTTTGTTTGCCTGTAAACGTGAAAGGGACGAATCCTGAACATGTTTTTTTTTTTCACCGTAGCAACTGCTGCTTTAGAAACGATCACTTAACAGATAGATATAAAGTGTCAGAAAACTAATTAAAAAGAATTCTCATCTCTTTAATCCTTTATAGTAAATAATTAGATCATTTGATATTTTAATAAAGACTATTTAACAAAAAATTAGAAGCAAAAATTGAAGCAATGTTTCAAATGATATAGAATTTATGTTGAAATCCACTTAATTTTAGCACAAAAAAACATGATTTTTAAGGTATTTGGTTTTTTTTTAATTTAGTTTTGACAATTAATTGTGTGTGTTAAAATAATGTGCATTTCAACATAGATTCTATGTTTTTTTTTACTCTTTAACTGAGTGCCAATACTTGTGACATTTTTGCTTTTCATTTGTTTAAATAGTCTATTAAAATATAAAATAATCTAATAATTTAATATCATTTCAATATATTTAACTTTATTTTAACTATATATTTTTTTTACTTTTCAACAGGGTGCCATTACTTTTGATATTTTTGTAATAAAATTGATTTTACCTTAAAAAAAAATTCAATATAATTATATATATTTTTTTATCGTTATCATTTAAAAATCTTGATTAATTAATTTTACATTTTATAATGTAATTTGAATTTCGGGAATTAAATTTTTCAGAATTAAATATTTTAGTGATTAAAAGAAGAAAAAAAAAGTTACTACAAAAGTTGGGAAAAAAACCCTGATGATGACGTGAATAATAAATCCGGGCCGATTTTGCGTGAGGAATTTGGCTTCTTATGAAGAGATCAAGCGAGACAAACAACTTTATTAGCATGATGTGAGGAAGCGCTAGCACAGATGGGCCAATAAGCTTTTCAGCTCTTCATTAAAAACACAATCCTGCTCGCAATCTCTCGACGCTGCCTCGCCAAACAATCCGCCGACGGCAAGATGGAGGCCTGATTAAGAGCTAGCGCCGGGTAGCGCTTCCTGCGTTTTCTGCTAGATGGAGTGATTAGCGCCATATTTCACAGCATAATTCTCTGTCAAGAGTAGATTAAAAACCTGCTCAGTCTTTCCACATGAACATCGACACGACGCAGGGATTAGCACTGCATGTGTGTGTATGCGTGCTAATTCAAGCTAGCATCCTAGCACTAGATGCATTTCTTACTTTCAAGTCTATTGAAAAGTCCATTGTTAGCTAGTTTAGCATTCCACTACACACTTCAGGAAGTTTCATGTCTAGACAAAAGAAGGAAAACTTTCAAAACACAAAAGCATGAACCCGGACCGTTAGAAATGCTAATAAAGAGATTAGCAACAACAACAGCTAACAAGAAGGCATTGCTATGTCTCAAACTGTGATGTGTGACTTGTTTTCTCTCCACCGTTTTTTAAAGCAAGCTTTTATTGCCTTGTTAGTCAAAACATTTTCAGTCCATGCAAAAAAAAAAAAAAGTTTTATAGCCTTTTTAAATTGTGAGTCGAAATCGAATTTCTGCCTGAATCTCGAAACACTGTGTGATCCTAAAATTGTGTGCTAATTCAAACACATTTGAGTTCTAATGAAAGATGCTGTTGCTTTTCCTTTCACTTTTTAAATTTTACTTTTACGGTTTGACGTGCAAACTTAAAATTTAGTCAAGAATTTTTTCACACTGTCTGACTAGCATATTAGCATATAGCGTATTTTATGCTAATCAAGCATGGAGAGCCAAATGCTACACTTTTAGCTTGTTTGTTTTAAACGTAGTCTGTTTATTTTCACGTAAAAATCCTCATTCCTTGCTAATTCATGCTAGGTGCGTTTATTTTTCTCCACATTACTTTGTAAAGAGTTGAGAACTGATTCTGAGAGAACTCGGAAGAGTAGAGAACTGAGACTCATCAGAGAACTGATTCCGACGCTAATTTTCATTTCTCAAACTACATCAAAGATCTGGAAAAGCTACCGAGTCGTACATAGCTCCAGTGAGACTCCGCTGAATAAAACGTGGGTTTAGCTCATCTTCACAAGTCGGTTTTTGATATGAAGAAAATTTATTTTGCTTTGTAACCCGAAAACCTTTAGCTTCTTGTCTTCTTCTGTTCTGAAAGGTTTCGCTCGGTATTTTATGTGAAGTGCAGATGAAACGTGCTCAGGTACAGCCGGGGTCATTTGGGCCGCGACCGAATTTCCCCCTTGCCTTTGTGTTGTCTTAATTGTCTGTCATTTGTGTCTGCGGGCCAAAATAAAAGGGACGTGCACATGAAAGATGGAGCTCGGCCCTCTTTTTCATCGGCGGATCTGTTTCCCAGTGGCCCCCGGGGCTTGTGTTACGGTCCTCATAAAAGTGGCTCTTGTTTCACCATCACGATGCTTTGTCTGATCTGTCAGGCTGAGTCCTTCCTGCGAGTAACACAAACTCCACGTTCAGGGTTTTAGCCCAGGTTTCTCTTCACGTCCAGGGTGACAAGGTTGGGTTGAAATAAAGTTTTACAGCTTTGAAAAGATTTCAAATAAATACATGATATGGTGAATATCCAGGGTTGTGTGTAAAATTTGTGATGATGATTAAGTTAATTCTTTTTTTTCCTCACACACATTTACCATCATCATTTTTCCTCACATACGTTTTCGTCAGAATTTTACCTCACACACTTTTATGCCCACACACTTTCCCTGTCAAACACTTTTTCCTCACACACTTTTTGTTCACATATTTTCCTCACACTTTTTCCTTACAAATTCCTTAACTCCTTTTTGTTTTTCCTCACACACATTTACAATTACATTTTTTCCCTCACACATTTTTCCATGAGATTTTTTATCTCACACACTTTTATGCTCACATTGTTTCCACTCAAAAACTTTTCCTCTCACACACTTTTTCCTCACACACTGTTTGTTCACATATTTTTCCTCACACACTTTTTCCTTACAAATTTCTTCACACACATTTTTTTACTCTTTTTCCTCACACGTTTCCATTCATCATTTTTTTCCTCACACACTTAGGTCAGAATTTTACCTCACACACTTTTATGCTCACACTTTTCCCTTCAGAATTGTTTCCCTCACACAACTTTTTCCCTTGCACACTTTCACTTTACAAACAAATTTCTTCACACACTTTTTTTACACTCCACACCCCACGTTTACGATCATTATTTTTTACTCACATACTATTTCATCAGAATTTTACCTCACACACTTTTTCATCAGAATTTTACCTCACACACTTTTATGCTTACATTGTTTCCCCTCAAATCCTTTTCCCTTACACACCTTTTCCAGGCACATATTTTTTTTTTATCACAAACAAATTGTTAATGCTCTTTTTTGTACACTTTTTCCTCACACACTTTTCCTCTCAGAATTTTTCCTGACACACTGTTTGTTCACTTATTTTTCCTCACACACTTTTTCCTTACATGTTTACCTCACCGACTTTAATGCTCACACTTTTTCCACACACATTTACAATCACAAATTTTTCCTCACACACTTTTCCCCTCACACATTTATTTTCATCATTTTTTTCCTCAGACAATTTTACATCAGAATTTTAACTCAAAAACTTTATGCTCACATTGTTTACCCTCACACACTTCTTGTTCACATATTTTTCCTTACACATGTTTACCTCACCGCATTTAACGCTCAAATACTTTCCTCACACACTTTTTCCTTACGAATTCTTTCACACAAATTCCTTTTACACTTTTTCCTCACATTTACATTCATCATTTTGTGCTTACTTAGTTTTTCATCAGAATTTTACCTCAAACACGTTTATGCTCACATTGTTTCCCCTCAAACCTTTTTCCTCACACGTTTTTCCCTCTCAGAACTTTTCCTCTCACACACTTTTCCCCTCACACACTTTTTCCTCACACACCTTTTCCTTACACGTTTACCTTACCCAATTGAATGCACACACTTTTTCCTCACACACCTTTTCCTTACACGTTTACCTTACCCAATTGAATGCACACACTTTTTCCGCACACACTTTTTCCTTTTAAATTCCTTCACACACTTTTTTTATGCTCACATTGTTTCCCCTCAAAACCTTTTTCCTCACATGCTTTTCCCTCTCAGAACTTTTCCTCAATGAACTTTTCCCCACACACATTTTTTCCTCACACACCTTTTCCTTACACATGTTTACCTTACCCGATTGAATGCACACACTTTTTCCACACACACATTTACAATCACAATTTTTTTCTTACACACTTTTTCCATCAAAACATTTACCTCACACACTTTTCCATGCACATTTCGTTGTATACTCTTTCCGCACACACTTTTTCTTCAGAATTTTTTCTTCACACACTTTTTTTAACACTTTTTCCCACACACATTTACATTCAACATTTTTTACTTACGCACTTTTTCATCAGAATTTTACCTCACACACTTTTATGCTCACATTGTTTCCCCTCAAAACATTTTTCCTCACACACCTTTCCATGCACATTTCTTTGTATACTTTTCCCTCAAAAACTTTTTCTTCAGAATTTTTTCTTCACACACTTTTACCTCACATTTTTATGCTCACATTTTCCCTGTCAAATACAATTTTCAGCTCACACACTTTCTGTTCACAGACAAATTCCTTCACACACTTTTTCCTCATACACATTTATGATCATTTTTTCCTCACACACTTTTTTCATCAGAATTTTACCTCAAACACTTTTATGCTCACATGTTTCCCTTCACATGCTTTTTCCTTGCACATTTTTTTTTTTTATCACTAACAAATTCCTTAATGTATTTTTTGGTACACTTTTTTTACACTGATTCCCCTCACACACTTTTCCTCTCAAACACTTTTATCTCGCACGTTTTTATGCTCACACTTTCCCTATAAAAACACATTTCTTCACACTTTTTCCCTCCCTTTGTCCTCAGATATTTTTTCACAAAGACTTTCTCCTCTTATTTTTTCCTCACAGAATTTTTCCTTGCACACATTTTCTTCACACATATTTCCCTTCATATTCTAGGTCCTCAAACACTTTTTTCTCACACACCTTTCCTCTCCTCACACAATTTTTCCTCAGAGAATTACTCTAATCATACCTGAGATCTGTATGTTTTTTTTTTTTTCATCTTAATATATTAGCAGTAGCTTTTACTCTACATCAGGGATCCTCAAATCTGGCCCACGAGATCCACTTTCCTGCAGAGTTTAGCTCTAACCTTAATCAAACACACCTGAGAATGCTAATCAGTGTCTTGAGGTTCATTAGAAAGGCACAGGTAGAGGAGTTTGATCAGGGTTGGAGCTAAACTCCGCAGTGCATTGGCCCTTCAGGGCAAGATTCGAGGAACCCTGCTCTACATTGTGTTGATTAGCTAGCAAGCTATAACTTAAATTAGAACCCAGTGAGTTGAAATAGTGCAAAGTTCTGCAAAATGTTCACTTTTCTGTCGACTCTTTTGTCGCTCTGAGTGATTTTTTTCTATTTCTTCACAGTATCTGTTGGACTAAATTCCACTAAAAGCTAAAAATTAGGAACCATTGCATTTAAATGGCTAACAGAGAAGCCTGAAAGAAGATTAAGGCTGAATTTCCAATGTCTGTGTATCAGACACACTCCTGGTGTGTTTATTTAAGTTTGTGAAAGTGGATGTTAATGTGCAGGAGTCGGCGTTTAGCTGGAAAAGGTGAATCAACTTTGAAAGCAGTTACACAGTTAAAACAAATCAGACGTCAAAAAAATGGCACCGTTAACAAGGTAAAGAGGTAAAGTGAGCTCGGACAGGATGTGTGGAACGTAAATGATGCAACGACCCACAGACTCTGACATTTGTTTACAGTGTAGGCTAAATGTCATAGCTGTGCTAACTTCCTGTCAGAAATCACACACCTCGATCCAGCACATGACAAATGAGGTACTTCCTGTCAGGTACATGAGGCGCATGAGGTAGCAAGAACAGTACAGAGTGGCACTGAAATAGAAAGACAAAAAGAAAGAAAGAAAGTAGGGTGACAAAGACAGATTGCAATAGGAAAAAGAAAGACAGACAGAAAGAAAGGAAGAAGTGTCAAAAGAAGAAAGAAAGAAAGAAAGAAAGAAAGAAAGAAGGGAAAGGAAGGAAGACAGACAGATTGAAAAGGGGAAAATAAATAAAGACACAGAAAAAAGGAAAAGAGAGGAAAGAAAGAAAGAAAGAAAGAAAGAAAGAAAGAAAGAAAGAAGGAAGGAACAAAAGTCAGAAAGGTAACAGAAAGGAAGGAAAGAAAGAAGATAGGAAGACAGATTGAAAGGGGAAAAAGAAAGACAGACAGAAAGAAAGGAAAAAGAGAAAAAGAAGTGAGAAAGAAAGAAAACAAGCAAGGAAGGAAAGAAACAAGGAATAAAGAAAGAAGGGACAAATGTCAGAAAGGAAGGAAGGAAGGAAGATTGTAAGGGAAAAAAGAAAGACAGAAAAAGAAGAGAGAGAATGGAAAGGAAAGAAAGAAAGAAAGAAAGAAAGAAAGAAAGAAAGAAAGAAAGAAAGAAAGAAGTATAGATAAGAAGAAAGAGAGAAGAGAAGAGAAGAAAGGAGTGAAAAGAGAGAGAGATGAGAGAGAGAGAGAGAGAGAGAGAGAGAGAGAGAGAGGGAGCAGAGTGACGGTGTGTGTAATTAGACACTGAGTTTCTGGAGATATTTTTATATTGTTTTGACGTGAGAAAAAAAAATCCGTAAAAAAATCGCTACTGTAGAAAGCGTTTATATTATAATTATATTTCCATAACCTGTTTACCATCAACCACTCTGAGCTCCCAGTAATTATCGGGAAGAGAAAACACACACACACACACACACACACACACACACACACACACACACACACACACACACACAGTGTGATTTAAGTGTTAGTGACAGTTATGGCTATAATTTTAAGATGAAAGTGAAGCCAAATTTGTCTTCAAGTGCTTTTGTTTTCAACTGTTTAAGGACAGCGGACTGTGTGTGTGTGTGTGTGTGTGTGTGTGTGTGTGTGTGTGTGTGTGTGTGAGTGACCATAAATAATGCAGATGGCGGTTAACTCGGCCTCATCTGGCCTCCGTATGCTTTTCTAACTCTTCATGTGCGCGCCACGATTCACTGGACGGGAATTTCTCCTGTTAAATCACTCTGTCACATCAACTCCAAAATAATCATCACACACACACACACATGCACACACATCAGAACATTACATAACACACACACACATCACAGCATCACATAACACACACACACACACACACACAAACACACACATCAGAACATCACATAACACACGCACACACATCAGAACATCACATAACACAAACACACACACACATCACAGCATCACATAACACACACACACACACACACACACATCAGAACATCACATAACACACACACACACACACACACACATCAGAACATCACATAACACACGCACACACATCAGAACATCACATAACACACGCACACACACACATCAGAACATCATATAACACACACACAAATCAGAACATCACATAACACACACATGCACACACATCAGAACATTACACAGACATACATATCACGTCACATAACACACACACAAACATACATATACATACACGCATTAGAACATCACATAGCACACACACACATGTATCACAAACATCACAACACACACACACATCAGAACATCACATAACACACACAAACATACACACATCAGATCACAACACACAAACACACACACACACACACACACACATCAGAACATCACATAACACGCACACACACACACACATCAGAACATCACATCACACACACACAAACACATGCACACATCAGAACATTACACACACGCATACACACACACATCAGAACATCACATAACACACACACACACACATGCACATACATCACAGCATCACATAACACACACATGCACACACATCAGAACATTACATAACACACACATCACAACACACAAACACACACACACACACACACAAGAACATCACAACACACACATGCACACACATCAGAACATTACATAACACACACATCACAGCATCACATAACACACACATGCACACACATCAGAACATTACATAACACACACGTGCATACACACATCAGAACATTACATAACACACACATCACAGCATCACATAACACACACATGCACACACATCATACAGGAAGTCATACAGGAAGTCTACAGTCATACAGAAAGTCTGTAATCATACAGGAAGTCTATAATCATACAGGAAGTCTACAGTCATACAAGAAGTCTAGAGTCATGCAGAAAGTCTGTAATCATACAGGAAGTCTACAGTCATACAGGAAGTCTACAGTTATACAGGAAGTCTGTAATCATACAGGAAGTCTACAGTCATACAGGAAGTCTGTAATCATACAGGAAGTCTACAGTCGTACAGGAAGTCTGTAATCATACATGAAGTCTACAGTCATACAGGAAGTCTATAGTCTGAGGTTAGCGAGCTCCAACAGGAAGTAGAACACATCAGGTTCCTCCCCTAACAGCTGAGAACATCAACCTGAGGCTCTCATCCACGTTTAAATCAAAATAAAAAGAAGTTCAGTCGCCCGAACTAGCTAGCGTTATGTCCTACACGAGACGTTACGTTATTAGCCGTCACCATCTGCCACGGTTATTGTCCAACACGTCCTGGTGTCTTTCACTTTCTGCTCCTGTTTGGCTAAAACCTCGGCGTGCGGTCGCTCTGTGCGGAGAGATAAGACAAGATTTATACGCTTGCTAACGCGCTACGCCACCAGCGTCACCAATCTGCTGAGGAAACAGGAAATGATCCGATGGCTATCTGACGCTCGGGCGGGAAAAATGACGCTTTAATAAACGCGACGCTACACTGAATTAGCTTCATCTGCTCCTCTGACTGTGACTCGGTTAATAAATAAAGACCAAAGTGCCAATATCAGTGCGGCTAAACGACAAGAAGAGAAGGAGACGAGGCGAGCGTGATGGATGACTTTAAACACCAGCCATCTATTACTGCTCCTCTGAGCTGTTCTAGCATCCAGCTAAAAGAATATATCATCTACGCTACATCAATACATCATTTAAACAAAATAAACTGCGATAAATATCCAAAAAAAACCCAACTACAAAATGTTTAAATATGTAAACAGTAATGTATGGATTAGTTGTTTTGTTTTTTTTTGCTTCTGATCATGAAGAATAAAAGCAAATGTTAAAAATAAATCACAAAATATATTTTAAAAAAATTACATTTCAAAATTTCAGAATTTTAAAAAAATTAAAACAATTTTTTACCTAGTTATGCAATTTTTCATTGTCAATTAAACAATCAATGACAATTTCTCATCATTTCTTATTAATTAATAATTTTTTTACAGAATTTTTATTCTTTAATATTTTTTATGAAATTAATACTACATTTATATATTTACATTTATTAAAATACAAAAAAAATGTTAGTGATCTATTATGATATCTAACGGCATTAAAACAAAAAAACAAATAAATGATGAGAAATAAGTTTCAAATATATCTCAAAGTATAATTTAGAAATAAAAAAAAAAGAAAAATGATAAATTATTTTATTTACTCAAATTTTACCTTTTAATTTTATTTTTTCTTCCTTTCTTTTAATTTTTTTCTTTCAATTGTTTTTAATTCAATGACTTTGATCAACACAACAAGCCATTACTCTCTTAGTGGTTTAAAAAATAATAAAAAATAAATAAAAAATAAAACAAATGCACAAACACCAACAATGCTGTTACGGCCGGCAGTGTCCGGCGAGATGGAACAGACTCAACGCGAGGGTAGACAACGACAGGGGTTTTATTGAATGAAAAACATTAAACATAGAACAAACGCACGACACTACTCACGCCACTTTAAATGAGGACTAGCAAACAGAAAGGGCACAGACACCACTATAAATAAGGGAGGTAATCACAGGGAACATTGGGATCAGGTGAACAGAGGCAGGAACACATCAGGATAAGGTGGGGCTAGAACGAGCACATGGAAGAAATAAACAAAAACGAACATGACAAGACAACCCCTGCTGGAAGCCCCCTAGTGGTCCTACAAGGGAACTTGCCCACCGTAACAGTACCCCCCCCACGGCGCGGCTCCCGACGCACCAACCTCTCCCCATAGTCCCAGAAGAGTCTTTGGTCCAGGAAAACCCGGAGAGGAGTGAGGAAAATGGAGAGGCAACACGGGGGGGAGCGAGGGACCAGGCGAGGCAAGTGGGGGGAGTGAGGAGCAAGGCGAGGCAGGTGAAGGGAGCGAGGACCACGGCGAGGTAAGTGGGGGGAGCGAGGAGCAAGGCGGTAAGGCCAGAGGGTCCCAAATGACGTCCACAGCTGAGCAGAAGCACCGTGCAACCTCCACCGCCGAGCAGGAGGGCCGAGCGACATCCACCGCCGAGCAGCAGAGCCGAGGTCTTTGCTTGCGGGACTCGGCCGGGCACAGCCCGAAGAAACGACGTAGGCCCACCTTCCCGTAGGCCCACCACCCGCAGGAAGGAGCATAAGGGACCGGTGCAATGTGTTTTGGGTAGCGGTCATGGGCGGGGGCCCCGGCGACCCAAACCCTGGACAAAGAAGCTGGCTTTTGGGACATGGAATGTCACCTCACTGGGGGGGAAGGAGCCCGAGCTGGTGAGGGAGGTTGAGCGGTACCGGCTAGAGATAGTCGGGCTTGCCTCCACACACAGCCTGGGCTCTGGAACCCAACTCCTTGAGAGAGGTTGGACTCTCTTCTTCTATGGAGTGCCCCATGGTGAGAGGCGTCAGGCTGGGGTGGGCTTGCTTATAGCCCCCAAGCTCAGCCGCCATGTGCTGGAGTTTTCCCCGGTAAACGAGAGGGTTGTTTCCCTGCACCTTCGGGCCGGGGATAGGTGTCTCACTGTTGTTTTGGCTTATGGGCCGAATGGCAGTGTGGAGTACCCAATCTTCTTGGAGACCCTGCGAGGGGTGCTGGAAGGTGCTCCGACTGGGGACTCCATAGTTTTGCTGGGGGACTTCAATGCCCATGTGGGCAATGACAGTGATACCTGGAGGGGCGTGATTGGGAGGAATGGCCCCCCTGATCTGAACTCGAGTGCTGTCCTGTTGCTGGACTTCTGTGCTAGTCACAGCCTGTCCATAACAAACACCATGTTCAAGCATAAGGGTGTTCATCAGTACACGTGGTACCAGGACACCCTAGGCCGGAGATCAATGATCGACCTTGTGATCGTGTCATCTGACCTTCGGCCGCATGTCTTGGACACTCGGGTGAAGAGAGGGGCGGAGCTGTCAACCGATCACCACCTGGTGGTGAGTTGGATCCACTTGCGGAGGAGGATGCCGGACAGACTTGGCAGACCCAAACGTATTGTGAGGGTCTGTTGGGAACGTCTTGCTGATCCCTCTGTTAGGGGGGTCTTCAACCCCCACCTCCGGGAGAGTTTCAACCAGAGCCCGAGGGAGGTTGGGGACATTGAGTCTGAGTGGACCATGTTCTCCACCTCCATTGTTGACGCAGCCATCCGGAGCTATGGCCGTAAGATCTCTGGTGCCGGTCGCGGTGGCAATCCCCGAACACAGTGGTGGTCACTGGAAGTAAGGGATGCCGTCAAGCTGAAGAAGGAGTCCTATCGAGCCTGGTTGGTTCGGGGGACTCTGGAGGCAGCTGAGGCATACCGGCAGGCCAAGCGAACTACAGCCGTGGTGGTCTCGGAAGCAAAAACTCGGGTCTGGGAGGAGTTCGGTGAGGCCATAGAGAAGGACTATCAGACGGCCTCGGGGAAATTCTGGCAGACCGTTCGGTGCCTCAGAAGGGGTAAGCAGCTCTCTGCCAACACTGTTTATGGTGGAGGTGGAGAGTTGATGGTCTCGACTGGGGATATTGTCGGACGGTGGAAGGAATACACTCGAGGATCTCCTCAACCCTACTGACACGCCTTCTGTAGAGGAACCAGAGGCCGAGGACTCAGAGGTAGATTCATTCATCACCCAAGCTGAGGTCACTGAGGTAGTTCAGCAGCTCCTTGGTGGCAAGGCACCGGGGGTGGATGAGATTCGCCCTGAGTACCTTAAGTCTCTGGATGTTGTGGGGCTGTCTTGGCTGACACGTCTCTGCAACATAGCGTGGCGGTCAGGGACAGTGCCTCTGGACTGGACGACTGGGGTGGTAGTCCCTCTTTTTAAGAAGGGGGACCGGAGGGTGTGTTCCAACTATAGGGGGATCACACTCCTCAGCCTCCCAGGGAAAGTCTATTCCAGAGTACTGGAGAGGAGAGTCCGACCGTTAGTCGAACCTCGGATACAGGAGGAGCAATGCGGTTTTCGACCTAGTCGTGGAACACTGGACCAGCTCTATACCCTCCACAGGGTGCTTGAGGGTTCGTGGGAGTTTGCCCAACCAGTCCACATGTGTTTTGTGGACTTGGAGAAGGCTTTCGACCGTGTCCCTCGTGGCATTCTGTGGGAGGTGCTCTGGGAGTACGGGGTCCGTGGCTCTCTGTTAAGGGCTGTTCGGTCTCTATATAACCGGAGCAGGAGCTTGGTTCGCATTGCCAGCTGTAAGTCAGATCTGTTCCCAGTGCATGTTGGGCTCCGACAGGGCTGTCCTTTGTCACCGGTTCTGTTCATTGTTTTTATGGACAGAATTTCTAGGCGCAGCCAGGGGCTGGAGGGAGTCCGGTTTGGGGACCACAGGATTTCATCGCTGATTTTTGCAGATGATGATGTCCTGTTGGCCTCTTCAGGCCTGGAATTACAGCATGCACTGGGGCGTTTTGCAGCTAAGTGTGAAGCGGCTGGGATGAGGGTCAGCACCTCCAAATCCAAGGCCATGGTTCTCGACCGAAAAAAGGTGGCTTGCACCCTTCAGGTTGGAGGGGAGGTCCTTCCTCAAGTGGAGGAGTTTAAGTATCTTGGGGTCTTGTTCACGAGTGAGGGAAGGATGGATCGTGAGATTGACAGACGGATCGGTGCAGCAGCAGCAGTAATGCGGTCTATGTACCGGTCTGTTGTGGTGAAGAAGGAGCTGAGCCGGAAGGCGAAGCTCTCGATTTACCAGTCAATCTACGTTCCTACTCTCACCTATGGTCATGAGCTCTGGGTCATGACCGAAAGGGTAAGATCCCGGATACAAGCGGCCGAAATGAGCTTTCTCCGTAGGGTGGCAGGGCACTCCCTTAGAGATAGGGTAAGGAGCTCTGTCACCTGGGAGGAGCTCGGAGTAGAGCCGCTGCTCCTCCACATCGAAAGGGGGCAGTTGAGGTGGCTCGGGCATCTGTTTTGGATGCCTCCGGGACGTCTCCCTAGAGAGGTGTTCCGGGCATGCCCCACCGGGAAGAGGCCCCGAGGAAGACCCAGGACACGTTGGAGAGACTATGTCTTTCGGCTGGCCTGGGAACGCCTCGGGGTTCCTCCAGAAGAGCTGGAGGAAGTGGCTAGGGAGAGGGAGGTCTGGGCATCCCTACTTAGACTGCTGCCCCCGCGACCCGGCTCCGGATAAGCAGAAGACAATGAATGAATGAATGAACAAATGTTATATGTTTAATTTATTCTGCTTAAAAGATCAAAATCTTTACACATTATTTACAAATTAATTTAACACAAGACAGCTAACTATTAACAGTTAATAGTAAAAAAAAAAGAAGAAGAAGAATTTGCAAAATTTCTAGACTTTATTTAGTTTGAAATATTTTATAAATACATTAATATCTTTAACAGTTGTCTAAGATCTGCTAATGAAAAATATTTAATTATTTGCTTGTTTGTCTTTGTCATTAATTTTGAAAATTACTTAAATTTTTTTAATAGAAGAGAATAACTCTTTAACATAAAAACTCAGTGTCATAATTTAAAAAAAAATCCAGAAACAAAATGTTTCCAAATATATAAAAAACAAGATTACAGAACATTTTATGTTAATTGTTTCCTTTTTAAATTAAAACACAATTTTAATACGTTTGATTAAAAAAAAAGAACGAATAATTCAAGCACGTAAAGCTTGTAGTCGCCATGTACATCTTGCTAATTGGTGGCCATTGACTTTTGTTTGCTGTTAGCATCATTAGCATTCTTGTTTCTTGTCACGAGCTGAAATGAACATGAACGTTAGTGATGCTTTTATCAGACGTTGTGATGCTAGCAGCACAGATACGGTGTGTTCAGTACATGCTAAGGAACGTTTTAATCGTCTTTACCTCAGTGAGAATGTATATGTTGTTTTGATGCGTGAGGATTAGTGGGTTTTGACAAACGTTTGTGTTATTTTTCTTTGTTAAGTGATTAAAGTGAAGCAGTGGAGTCGTGTTGAACAGCGTGTCTGTTGTGCACATGTGGAACGATGACACTCCGCATTCCCCGACTTCCCGTTGGCCGAATCTCAAAGCCGCGTGATGGCATGGCATCAGAGGGAAGAACTGGAGGAGTGTGTGTGTATGTGTATGGACTGTATTTGATTTAGTGTTAACTGTAAACTGCACCACATCCACACACTTAAAAACTGCTTTCACATCCCGGTAAATTACTGCAGAGAAACAGCTTCCTGAAATCTATCATTAAATATAAAGGTTTCAGACCTCAAGTCCGTGATGTACGGAGTTCAGGGAAGAAGGAGCCTCTAGTGTCAGAGTTGTGTAACGGTGTAAAGTAACACAACAAAGAAAGACTGTGCTCTTAAAAATGAGCTTACAGAGACAAATCACAACAAGAGAACAGGAAGTAGAGTCAGGGGGACGTTTCAGGGACTTTTCACACAGCAGATGGGAATGTAGATGATCAAATGGACATCAGGTGGGTCAATGTGGGTCAGTGTATTAGTGTGTTAGTGTGTTAGATTAGTGTAGTGTGTAAAAAGTGTGTATTAGAGTGTGTTAGTGTGTAAAAAGTTTGTATTAGACTTTGTTATGGTGTAAAAGTGTGTATTAGAGTGTGTTATGCTGTAAAAGTGTGTATTAGAGTGTGTTAGTGTGTTAGATTAGTGTAGTGTGTGTGAAAAGTGTGTATTAGAGTGTGTTAGTGTGTACAAAGTGTGTATTAGAGTGTGTTAGTGTGTACAAAGTGTGTATTAAAGTGTGTTATGGTGTAAAAGTGTGTATTAAAGTGTGTTATGGTGTAAAAGTGTGTATTAGAGTGTGTTATGGTGTAAAAGTGTGTATTAGAGTGTGTTAGTGTGTTAGATTAGTGTAGTGTGTGTGAAAAGTGTGTATTAGAGTGTGTTAGTGTGTACAAAGTGTGTAAAAATTTTTTTAGAGTGTGTTAGATGTGTTAGATGTGTATGGTGTAAAAGTGTGTATTAGAGTGTGTTATGGTGTAAAAGTGTGTATTAGAGTGTGTTATGGTGTAAAAGTGTGTGTATTAGAGTGTGTTATGGTGTACAAAGTGTGTATTAGACTGTGTTATGGTGTAAAAGTGTGTATTAGAGTGTGTTATGGTGTAAAAGTGCGCATTAGAGTGTGTTATGGTGTAAAAGTGTGTATTAGAGTGTGTTATGTTGTAAAGGTGTGTATTAGTGTAGTGTGTGTGAAAAGTGTGTATTAGAGTGTGTTAGTGTGTAAAAAGTTTGTATTAGAGTGTGTTATAGTGTAACTCCCTCTCTCTCTTCCTCTCTCTCCTCTTTCCCTCTCTCTCTCTTCCTCTCCCTCTCTCCCTCTCTCTCTCTTCCTCTCCCTCCCTCCCTCCCTCCCTCCCTCCCTCCCTCCCTCTCTCTCTCTCTCTCTCTCTCTCTCTCTCTCCCTCTCTCCCTCTTTCCCTCTGTCTCTCTTCCTCTCCCTCTCTCTCTCTTCCTCTCCCTCCCTCCCTCTCTCCCTCTCTCTCTCTCTCTCTCTCTCTCTCTTGCTCTCTCTCTCTCTCTCCCTCTTTCCCTCTCTCTCTCCCTCTTTCCCTTTCTCTCCCCTCTGTCTCCCCCCACTCTCTGTCGGAGTAGCAGTTGGAGAAGAGTCTCAGTCTGCAGTTGTTTGGAGAGCGCTGGGAGCTCAGTGTGTATTAGAGTGTGTTAGATTAGTGTAGTGTGTGTGAAAAGTGTGTATTATAGTGTGTTATGATGTAAAAGTATGTATTAGAGTGTGTTAGTGTGTTAGATTAGTGTAGTGTGTGTAAAAAGTATGTATTAGTGTGTTAGTGTGTGAAAAGTGTGTATTAAAGTGTGTTATGGTGTAAAAGTGTGTATTAGACTGTGTTAGTGTGTAAAAAGTGTGTATTAGAGGGTGTTATGGTGTAAAAGTGTGTATTAGAGTGTGTTAGTGTGTAAAAAGTGTGAATTAGAGTGTGTTATGGTGTAAAAGTGTGTATTAGACTGTGTTAGTGTGTAAAAAGTGTGTATTAGAGTGTGTTATGTTGTAAAAGTGTGTATTAGACTGTGTTGTGTGTATTAGACTGTGTTGTGACGTTTGGGGGACAAAGTTAGGGAGGCCAGATTAAGATGGTTTGGACATGTTCAGAGGAGGGAGAGTGAGTATATTGGTAGGAGAATGTTGGACATGGAGCTGCCATGCAGGAGACAAAGAGGAAGGCCAAAGAGGAGGTATATGGATGGAATTAATGAGGATATGAAGCTAGTGGGTGCAAGTGTTGAGGATGCAGAAGATAGGGATAGGTGGAGAGAGATGATTCGCTGTGGAGACCCCTGAAGGGAAAATCCAAAAGAAGGAGATGAAGAGAGTGTGTTAGGGTATAAAAGTGTGTATTAGTGTGTTAGTGTATAAAAGTGTGTATTAGAGTGTGTTATGGTGTAAAAGTGTGTATTGGAGTGTGTTAGGGTATAAAAGTGTGTATTAGAGTATTAGCGTATAAAAGTGTGTATTAGAGTGTGTTCGGGTATAAAAGTGTGTATTAGAGTGTGTTAGGGTATAAAAGTATGTATTAGTGTGTTATGGTGTAAAATGTGTGTATCAGAGTGTGTTTGGGTATAAAAGTGTGTATTAGTGTGTGTTAGGGTATAAAAGTGTGTATAAGTGTGTTAGGGTATAAAAGTGTGTATTAGAATGTTTTATAGTGTAAAAGTGTGTATAAGTGTGTTAGGGTATAAAAGTGTGTATTAGTGTGTGTTAGGGTATAAAAGTGTGTATAAGTGTGTTAGGGTATAAAAGTGTGTATTTAGAGTATTAGTGTATAAAAGTGTGTATTAGAGTGTGTTAGGGTATAAAAGTATGTATTAGTGTGTTATGGTGTAAAATGTGTGTATCAGAGTGTGTTCGGGTATAAAAGTGTGTATTAGTGTGTGTTAGGGTATAAAAGTGTGTATTAGAGTGTGCTATGGTGTATAATGTGTGTATTAGAGTCTGTTAGGGTATACAAGTGTGTATTAGAGTCTGTTAGGGTATACAAGTGTGTATTAGAGTGTGTTAGGGTATAAAAGTGTGTATAAGAGTGTGTTAGGGTATAAAAGTGTGCATTAGAGTGTGTTAGGATATAAAAGTGTGTATTAGAGTGTTAGTGTATAAAAGTGTGTAGTAGAGTGTGTTAGGAATTTAGCTATGGGGGTCACAGTCCAGTGACTTCTGTGCCGGTCCCAAGCCCGGATAAATAGAGAGGGTTGCGTCAGCAAGGGCATCTGGCGAAAAACATTGCCAAATTTAACCATGCGAATCGTCAGTATTCTGAATTTCATACCGGATCGGTCGAGGCCCGGGTTAACAACGACCGCCATCGGCGCCGTTGACCAACAGGGCGCCGGTGGAGATTGGGCTACTGTTGGTCGAAGAAGTAGAGGAGGGAGGAGAGTGCACAGACAGAGAGAGAAGAGGAAAGGTAAGAGTGTAGGACTGAGAATAGGAACTCTGAATGTTGGTACTATGACAGGGAAAGGTAGAGAGCTGGCTGATATGATGGAGAGAAGGAAGGTGGATATACTGTGTGTACAGGAGACCAGGTGGAAGGGTAGCAAGGCTCGTAGTATAGGAGCAGGATTCAAGCTGTTTTATTATGGTGTGGATAGTAAGAGAAATGGGGTAGGTGTGGTCCTGAAGGAGGAGTTTGTGAGGAATGTTCTGGAGGTGAAGAGAGTGTCAGACAGGGTGATGAGTCTGAAGTTAGAGATTGAAGGGGTGATGTTGAATGTTGTTAGTGGTTAGAGTTAGAGGAGAAAGAGAGATTCTGGAGTGAATTAGATGAGGTGATGGAGAGTATTCCCACGGGTGAGAGAGTGGTGATAGGAGCGGATTTTAATGGACATGTTGGTGAGGGGAACACAGGTGATGAGGAGGTGATGGGCAAGTTTGGAGTTAAGGAAAGGAACCTTGAAGGACAGATGGTAGTGGACTTTGCTAAGAGGATGGACATGGCTGTGGTTAACACTTATTTTCAGAAGAGGGAGGAGCATAGAGTGACTTACAAGAGTGGAGGTAGGAGAACACAGGTAGACTACATCCTATGTAGAAGAGGCAATCTGAAAGAGATTAGTGACTGTGAAGTGGTAGTGGGAGAGAGTGTAGCCAGACAGCATAGGATGGTGGTGTGTAGGATGACTTTAATGGTCTGTAAGAAGAAGAGGTCAAAGATAGAGAAGAAAACCAAGTGGTGGAAGCTGAAAAAGGAGGAATGTTGTGAGGAATTTAGACAGAAATTGAGGCAGGCTCTGGGTGGTCAGGTAGTGCTTCCAGATGACTGGGAAACTACAGCAGAAGTGATCAGGGAGAAAGGGAGGAAGGTGCTGGGTGTGTCATCTGGAAGGAGGAAAGAAGATAAGGAGACTTGGTGGTGGAATGAGGAAGTTCAGGATAGTATCCAGAGGAAGAGGTTAGCCAAGAAGAAGTGGGACATGGACAGGACTGAAGAGAATAGACAGGAATACAAGGAGTTACAGCGCAGAGTGAAGAGGGAGGTGTCTAAGGCCAAGCTGAAGGCATATGACAAGTTGTACACTAGGTTAGACACTAGAGAAGGAGAGAAGGACTTGTACAGGTTAGCTAGGCAGAGGGATTGAGATGGGAAGGATGTGCAGCAAGTTAGAGTTATTAAGAATAGAGATGGAAGGGTGCTCACAAGTGAGGAGAGTGTATAGAGGAGATGGAAGGAATACTTTGAGGAGCTGATGAATGAGGAAAATGAGAGGGAAAAAGAGTAGAAGGGGTGAACTCTGTGGAACAGAAAGTAGATAAGATTAGAAAGGATGAAGTCAGGAAGGCTTTGAAGAGGATGAAAAGTGGAAAGGCAGTTGGTCCTGACGACATCCCGGTGGAGGTCTGGAAGTGTCTAGGAGAGGCAGCAGTGGAATTTTTAACTAGTTTGTTCAACAGGGTTTTAGAGAGTGAGAGGATGCCTGAAGAATGGAGAAGAAGTGTGTTAGTGCTGATCTTTAAGAATAAGGGTGACGTGCAAAGTTGCAGCAACTATAGGGGGATAAAGTTGATGAGCCATACAATGAAGCTATGGGAAAGAGTAGTGGAAGCTAGGTTAAGGAAGGTAGTGGAAATTTGTGAGCAGCAGTATGACTTCATTCCCAGAAAGAGCACAACAGATGCAATTTTTGCTCTGAGAATTTTGATGGAGAAGTATAGGGATGGGCAGAGGGAGTTGCACTGTGTGTTTGTAGACTTGGAGAAAGCGTATGACAGGGTGCCAAGAGAAGAGCTGTGGTACTGTATGAGGAAGTCAGGAGTAGCAGAGAAGTATGTCAGAGTGGTGCAGGACATGTATGAGAGGAGCAGGACAGTGGTGAGGTGTGCTGTAGGTCAGACAGAGGAGTTCAAAGTGGAGGTGGGACTGCGTCAGGGATCGGCTCTGAGCCCCTTCCCGTTTGCTATAGTGATGGACCAGTTGTCAGAGGAGGTCAGACAGGAGTCTCCTTGGACAATGATGTTTGCAGATTACATTGTGATCTGTAGTGAGAGCAGGGAGCAGGTGGAGGAAAACCTGGAGAGGTGGAGGTTTGCGCTGGAGAGAAGAGGAATGAAAGTCAGTCGTAGTAAGACTTAGTACATGTGTGTGAATGAAAGGGAGGGAAGTGGAACAGTAAGGTTACAGGGTGAAGAGGTGAAGAAGGTACAGGAGTTTAAGTACTTGGGGTCAACAGTCCAGAGTAATGGAGAGAGTGGGAAAGAGGTAAAGAAGCGAGTGCAGGCAGGTTGGAATGGGTGGAGAAAGGTGTCGGGAGTTCTGTGTGATAGGAAAATATCAGCGAGAATCAAGGGGAAGGTGTACAGGACAGTGGTGAGAGCGGCCATGCTGTATGGTTTAGAGACAGTGTCACTGAGGAAGAGACAGGAGGCAGAGCTAGAGGTAGCAGAGCTGAAGATGTTGTGGTTCTCTTTGGGAGTGACAAGATTGGACAGGATTAGGAACGAGTACATCAGAGGGACAGCTCATGTTGGACGTTTGGGGGACAAAGTTAGGGAGGCCAGATTAAGATGGTTTGGACATGTTCAGAGGAGGGAGAGTGAGTATATTGGTAGGAGA
The DNA here is from genome assembly GCA_033459395.1 of Hemibagrus guttatus. Classification (NCBI taxonomy): domain Eukaryota; kingdom Metazoa; phylum Chordata; class Actinopteri; order Siluriformes; family Bagridae; genus Hemibagrus; species Hemibagrus guttatus. The sequence goes on from JAUCMX010000003.1 coordinate 32,158,160, forward strand.
ATGTTGGACATGGAGCTGCCAGGCAGGAGGCAAAGAGGAAGGCCAAAGAGGAGGTATATGGATGGAATTAATGAGGATATGAAGCTAGTGGGTGCAAGTGTTGAGGATGCAGAAGATAGGGATAGGTGGAGAGAGATGATTCGCTGTGGCGACCCCTGAAGGGAAAAGCCGAAAGAAGAAGAAGATTAGAGTGTGTTAGGGTATAAAAGTGTGTATTAGTGTGTTATGGTGTAAAAGTGTGTATTAGAGTGTTTTAGGGTATAAAAGTGTGTATTAGAGTGTGTTAGGGTATAAAAGTATGTATTAGTGTGTGTTAGGGTATAAAAGTGTGTATTAGTGTGTTATGGTGTAAAAGTGTGTATTAGAGCGTTTTAGGGTATAAAAGTGTGTATTAGAGTGTGTTAGGGTATAAAAGTGTGTATTAGAGTGTGTTAGGGTATAAAAGTGTGTATTAGTGTGTGTTAGGGCATAAAAGTGTGTATTAGTGTGTGTTAGGGCATAAAAGTGTGTATTAGGTGTGTTAGGGTATAAAAGTGTGTATTAGTGTGTTATGGGTAGTAAAAGTGTGTATATTAGAGTGTGTTAGGGTATAAAAGTGTGTATTAGAGTGTGTTAGGGTATAAAATGTGTGTATTAGAGTGTGTTAGGGTATAAAGTTGTATTAGAGTGTTTTGGTAAAAGTGTGTATTAGAGTGTGTTAGGGTATAAAAGTGTGTATTAGAGTGTGTTAGGGTAAAAAGTGTGTATTAGAGTGTGTTAGGGTATAAATGTGTGTATTAGAGTGTGTTAGGGTATAAAGTGTGTATTAGAGTGTTTGGGTAAAATGTGTGTATTAGGTATAAAGTGTGTATTAGATGTGTTAGGGTAAAAGTGTGTATTAGAGTGTTATGGTGTAAAAAGTGTGTATTAGTGTGTTAGGGTAAAAGTGTGTATTAGAGTGTGTTAGGGTAAAAAGTGTGTATTAGAGTGTGTTAGGGTATAAAGTGTGTATTAGAGTGTTATGGTGTAAAATGTGTGTATTAGAGTGTGTTAGGGTATAAAGTGTGTATTAGAGTGTGTTAGGGTATAAAAGTGTGTATTAGAGTGTTTGGGTATAAAAGTGTGTATTAGAGTGTGTTAGGGTATAAAAGTGTGTATTAGAGTGTGTTAGGTAAAAGTGTGTATTAGAGTGTGTTAAGGTATAAAAGTGTGTATTAGAGTGTGTTAGGTATAAAAGTGTGTATTAGAGTGTGTTAGGGTATAAAAGTGTGTATTAGAGTGTGTTAGGTATAAAGTGTGTATTAGAGTGTGTTAGGGTATAAAAGTGTGTATTAGAGTGTGTTAGGTATAAAGTGTGTATTAGAGTGTGTTAGAGGTATAAAAGTGTGTATTAGAGTGTGTTAGGGTATAAAAGTGTGTATTAGAGTGTGTTGAGGTATACAAGTGTGTATTAGAGTGTGTTAGGGTATAAAAGTGTGTATTAGAGTGTGTTAGGGTATAAAAGTGTGTATTAGAGTGTGTTAGGTAAAAGTGTGTATTGAGTGTGTTAGGGTTAAAAGTGTGTATTAGAGTGTGTTAGGTATACAAGTGTGTATTAGAGTGTGTTAGGGTACAAAAGTGTGTATTAGTGTGTTATGGTGTAAAATGTGTGTATTAGAGTGTGTTAGGGTATACAAGTGTGTATTAGAGTGTGTTAGGGTATAAAAGTATGTATTAGAGTGTGTTATGGTGTAAAATGTGTGTATTAGAGTGTGTTAGGGTATAAATGTGTGTATTAGAGTGTGTTAGGGTATAAGAGTATGTATTAGAGTGTTATTGTGTAAAATGTGTGTATTAGAGTGGGTTAGGGTATACAAGTGTGTATTAGAGTGTGTTAGGGTATAAAAGTATGTATTAGAGTGTGTTATGGTGTAAAATGTGTGTATTAGAGTGTGTTAGGGTATAAATGTGTGTATTAGAGTGTGTTAGGGTATAAGAGTATGTATTAGAGTGTTATTGTGTAAAATGTGTGTATTAGAGTGGGTTAGGGTATACAAGTGTGTATTAGAGTGTGTTAGGGTATAAAAGTATGTATTAGAGTGTGTTATGGTGTAAAATGTGTGTATTAGTGTTTTATGGTGTAAAATGTGTGTATTAGAATGTGTTAGGGTATAAAAGTGTGTATTATAGTGTGTTAGGGTGTATCAGTGTGTGTTAGGGTACAAAGTTGTGTATTAGAGTGTGTTAGGGTATAGAATGTGTCTCTCACTGTGTGTGTGTGCGTGAGTGTGGGGGGGTGTGCGTGTGTGTGTGTTGTATAGTTATAGCCCCCTGTTAGAGTGAGCTCAGGTTTGTATGCTGGATCCAACGGTTCAAAATACATCCATAAATTCACAGGCTGCCAGATTAACACTAAATTTTAAATGTGAACATGGGTGTGCTGCTCTATTTAGTCTCTGTGTTGTGTGTGTGTGTGTGTGTGTGTGTGTGTGTGTTTGTATGCACACTTCAACGTTACATCATCTATATCCCTGGAAATCCACCCTGCCATCATCTCAGCAGCTCACTGATAAGAAACCTCTATGACACACACACACACACACACACACACACACACACAGAGGAAAGACGAGCTGGAAATGTCTCCATAATTTGTTGACTTTATTATAGACAAAATATAGGATCTGCACAAACTCCGTCAAGTCACTATTTACAGATTTGAGACGCTGGATTTACAGAAAAAAAGCAAAACAAAACAAAAACAAACCCAAAAATACGGGGAAAAAATCATACAAATGAATAAAAACACCAACACAGAGAGAGGAAGTCAAACCTACCCATTATCCCGGGATAAATTTAAGCGCTATTATTCTTATTAATATTATTAATTATTAATATTATATTTACAAAACTCCAAATATCCGTACGTATTTAATTCTGTATTTCTTTTGTATTTTAGAGTCTTTATGTGAGGCGATCAGGTGGTGAGGACTCGATGAGGATTCCTGGGACTGAAAGAGACAGAGACAGAGAAAAGTCTTCAGGTTTGGACAATAAATTGTTTGTAGATCATCGTGATATTTCAGAGAAACATTCGATCAGAAATCTGTAACGGTTGTACGATGTATCGTTTAGAATTCTTGTAACATTTCTGACCAATTCATTCGTGAGACTCATGGAAACCTGTAAGGGTTTGTTCGATATATCATTTAGTTTCATTATCATGAGATTTCAGCACACAATATATTGTTTTTCGATATTTTTCATGACCCATATCTGTAAACGATATATAGTTTTCGATTATTGCGATATTTCTAAACTATATTTATTCATTAGTGTGAATTCTAAAACCGTGAAATGGCTGTACGATATACTGTTTATCATTGTTATTGCGATATTCTTCAAGCAATACTCAAGCCAAAATAAATGCTTGTACAATATTTTATTTTATTATATAATAATAATAATAATAATAATAATAATAATAATAATACAATTTTTGATATTTTATGTATTATTATTATTATTATTATTATAGAAATATTCAACCCATAGAAACCTAAACTGGTTGTACGATATTTTGTTTATCGATGTTATTGTGACATTTGTGGGTGTGGCTTATCTTCTTCTGCAGTTTATTGTTTATTATCTTTGCGATATGTTAAATTCATTAAACAGTGTGACTTATAGAAGTTTTTAAAATGGTGGTACGATATATCATTTATTATCATTATTATCGTCGGTATTTTAGCATGCTAGCATGAATTTGAGGATTTTTGTGGAATATATCGTTTCGGTTTATCACCGTAGCGATATTTTATGACAAATTTCCACCCGGTATTTAAAACCCTCAGGTTCATTTTTATTGTGATATTTCAGTGGAATGTTGAGTCGTATGAGGGGCGTGACTTGTTTATTTAAACAAAAGATAACTAATTGAACGCATTGTTTAAGTTTGCGGTAGCTGTGTAGTATTTTGTTTAATGTTAAAGTAGAATTGTATAGTAACATTCAGCTAATGATCTCAGTTTAACTGCTTTAGCTAGCTGCAAACATGTTAGTTATGTTAGCTAAAGTTACCATAGTTGGAGCAGTTGATAGTTATGGTATTTATAGTTACAATTGTTTGCATCAGCTACAAATGTTCTTAGTTATAATGGTTATGGTTGTTGCAACAGATTCTATAGTTATAAGAGTTACAATAGTTACAATAGTTATGGTAGTTAAATTGGTTATGAGAGTTCTATTAATTATGAGACATTCAGTAATTACATACAGTAGTTACTTTAATTGTGGTAGTTACGAAGCTCATGATATTTTTGATAGTTACAAGAGTTCTAGTTATGACAGTTAAGCTCGTTGTGGTAGTTAAAATAGTTAAACTATTTGCAGTAGTTACATAAGAAACAGCAGTTATGTGGATTACATTGGTTATGGTAGTTAAGACAGATATGATGTTATGATGGTTAGTATATTCTGATGGTTATGATAGTTACAATAGTTGTATATGATAGTACAATATGATAGTACAATAGTCAATTGTGATCGTTGATCATGAAGGTTATAATAGTTATGATGGTTATGATGGTTGCACTGGTTATTATAGTTATGATAGTTATGGCAGTTATTGCAGTTATGAAGGTTATGACATTATTATGGTTATGATAGTTATGGTGGTTATAGTAGTTATGAAGGTTATGACATTATTATGGTTATGATAGTTATGGCGGTTATTGCAGTTATGAAGGTTATGACA
>JAUCMX010000003.1:32167873-32170373 GCA_033459395.1 Hemibagrus guttatus
CACACACACACATTAACTTTCAGCTCACTCTTACACAGTATTGAACCCTGAATTCAACACTGTGTTTATTCATCAAACACTTCAGTGTTGAAGCTCCTTCACCTCTTTGAATAAGGTTTTAGTGTTAATGATCATTAGACTCCGAGCTAAATACAGATCAGTTCAACTGGATTAATGCCTAGAAGTGTTAAGGAAATTACCAATAAGTGTTCGTTTATCTCTGCAGGTGTTGATTTGATTAAACCGAATGGTTTTCAGCACTGATGTAGCAGTTACTCTGTGTTAAGTCTTACAGTGTTGACTTGTTATAACAGTGTTTATTACACAGTGTTGACGTGTAATAAAAAAAAAGGCACAGTGTTAATTCAATACTGCGCCGAAACACCTGAATAATTGAATTTGATGTTATTTAAGATCTGTAAGAAGAGATTCAACACTCAATACGTGTTCAGGTTTGAATTCAACACCGTAATAAGATTCAAACTCAATCCGAGACTGGAGGTGTTTGTTTAATTCAGTTTACAGCTGTTCCGGTGTTTATTTGCAGCTAGAGTTACAGTTAATTCTACTAATTCTACAGCAGAGTCAGGAGCTTAAGACCGTGCGATGTGATAATCGGATTAAATACCTGCGAGCTCTGTGGCCTAGGTGTTAATGTGACCCTCTGGGATTTTGCTGCATTTGCACAGGAAGCAAAGACTTCTCAGAGTTAACACTGCACAGCGCCGTACAAGTACAAATTGATGCTAATAATAATAAGCGTGGATTAAACACCGTACCCTAGCTTAACACCGTAGGAAATTCGGTAAACACTACAAATGTTAATTAAACACCGTAACAGTAAACACTGACACTTAAACGCTGAACACAATCCACATTAACACTGGAGGTCAAGTCAAAATGAAGACTCTCAGCTAAAGACTGTAGGGTAATGAAACACTTGCTGTCGCTGTAGATTGACGAAACACTCCCAACACTCATGAAATAAACACTATAATCGCTAATGCTATCGTTCAGTTAAACATCGTAGATCAATTAAACACTGCAGGCTACTTTGACACTTCAGAATAAACACCGAAGCTTAATTAAACAGTGTTAAGGCTAAACACCATAAGATCGAATAAACACTGCACTAAGCACTGAGAAAGTTCAACACTAGGTTCAATGCTAACGACCGTATGTTAATCAGACACTACGATTCAAATTCGTTCATTAAATACTACTGTAGAGCAGTGTTTCTTAATCCTGCTCCTGGAATCCTGTTAGGCCTGAACCTATTTCAGTGTTTGACTCAACACTAATTCATTAACACACTGCTGCAGTTTTTGGTGAATTGAACACTGCACACCGACTGAAGGAAGGGGATTAACACCAACAGTGTTCGCTTACATCCACTATTACGTGAACGTCTGATGTATTGAACTCAACACCGCATGAAACACTGCAGGGGATTTAAAAAATATATATATATTTTTTTTTTAATCAAATCAGGAATTTCAATACAAACAAAAATTTTCCTTCACACATCCAGACTGTTTACTCGATAAATACTTTAATCTTTTTTTTTTTCTGTCTAGATAACTGTGAAGAATACTATAAGTGATAAATAAACATATCAACAATGTCGACTATAAATACTAATTAACATTTTTTAAGTGTTTAATCGAATATTTGCCGTCTGTGAACTCAGCTTTTCAAACATACACAAGTGTTTATTTGACTTTTTATCCTTTTTAAAAATGTAAATTAAAGTGAAATCCAAAACAAATCAAAGCTCTGCTTCTTCCCCTTCCACTTCCCATGATTCCGTTTCTTTTTTTTTTCCTCATTCAGCCCATCAGATTTAACCTTTGACCTTAAGCACCGGGACGTTTGCTATTGTGTGACGTGAGAAAATTACACGCAGGCGAAAGCGGTGACGTCCGAAATGTGTGTGTGTGTGTGGGGGGGGGCAAATTCATCCGATTTCGTATAGAAAATGATATTTGAGAGGAAAACAGGCCATGAGGACGAGCAGAAGTGAGCTGTGTGATTCTTCTGCCTTTTTTTTTTTTTTTTTTTTTTTAAGAAAAAAAAAATGTGGTTATTAAATTTTTCCTACATTTGTGTCCAAGATGTGAGCACAGATGCTTATTTTAGGGGGAAGGAATAAAACTAATATTTCACTGAAACACTCACTTTTAATTTGAATTCAAAATTAAAAAATAAAAGAAAATCTTTTCATTACTTTAAAAAAAAAAAAGAGTTAATATTAAATAAATAATTTAAGAATTGAATTATCTTGATCTCAAATCCCGAATGAAGTTCGGGTCACTGTATTTTACACAGGATGAATTTTTCGTTTCAGTCAATCAAGAGAAAACTTTTTTTTTTCTTTTAAATAATCAATAAATTCGTATGCAAATTTAACAACAACAAGAACAAACAAAAACGTTGCTGTATGACAGTGTTTTTGTGCGTGTGTGTGTGTGTGTGTGTGTGTGTGTGTGTGTGTGTCAGG
>JAUCMX010000003.1:32175373-32185373 GCA_033459395.1 Hemibagrus guttatus
CATCCTGCGGAAGCGCTTATCAACAAACCCGCAGAAGAGCAGCGACCTCCAGTGCCCTCGGCCCGTTTCCCAGCATGCACCTCAGTGCCCCGACACACAAGGAGAGGAATGCCAGCCAGTGGCCAGCGGCCACGCCCGCTCCAAGACACTTCAGGTTTAATAAAGGAGACAAAGTTCTGGGAAAATATTCACCTTCCTCACCATCCTGGGGTTATGGATTATGGTTGCTATAGCAACTGCTCCTTCACAGGGAGGTGTCACGTAAACAATTTTTTTAATGTAAAAAAAAATTACGGGAGGAGTCTCCAGTGTCAGTGCTCTGTAACGGTTAGACGTGAACCCACAACTTCCTGTAATATTAGAGAGCAAGCTGACGAAACACTGACAGACAAAAAGCGTGATGTGGCATTATTTACACAATTTATCATTTATCAATCAATCAATCAATCAATAAATAAAATCAAATAAAGTAAAATCAAATAAAAAAAATTTTCCACAAAAAAAAAATGTTTTGTGGAAATATTTCAGAAGAATAAAAGACTCTGTGGTGCATGTGGTTATAGGACCACAAGAAAATTTTAATTAAAAAAAAAACCAGTATATCATGTAAATATATATTAAAATAAACTAAGAAAAAGAACCCGACCCCAAGCTAAATGTAACCAATCAGAGCACAGCTTCAGCAGAAAAGACTACATTCAATTCAAGTTCAAGCATTTTACACATTTCAAGAAGTATTTATTTATTTGTTTGTTTGTTTCTTTGTTTGTTTTTTATTTGACTTTTTCAATCAAATAAATCTGACATTATAAAACTTTTTTTTTTTTTTGCAATTTTCAGCTGTTCATGCTGCATGCATTTATATGTTTTTTTTATATATAGGTTTTATGTTTGAAATAAAAAATAAGCTAAAGCTCTGAGCATTAGCCCTGCCCCATAACCTGTAAGCCAATCACAGCTTTACACAGAAATCTTTTTCTTGTTTTTACGTATTTGAGGTTAGTTTTAGGTTTTGTGGTGTTAAAGTGAAGTTAGTGCACTGGGGTGGTGATGGCGTTGGTGGTGATAGTGGTAGTGGTGAAGGTGGTGATGGTAATGGTGGTGTCAATCATGGTGGCAGTAGTGGTGAATGTGGTGGTGATGATGGCAATAGTGGTGAATGTGATGGTGGTGGTGGTGATGGTGGTAGTGGTGAAGGTGGTGATAGTAATGGTGGTGGTGATGATGGTGGTAGTGGTGAAGATGGTAATGGTGGTGATGAGGGTGATGGTGGTGGTGATGATGGTGGTAGTGGTGAAGATGGTAATGGTGGTGGTGGAGGAGATGATGGTAATTGTGGTGGTGGTGATTATGGCGGTAGTGGTGAAGGTGGTGATGGTAATGGTGGTGGTGATGATGGTGGTAGTGGTGAAGGTGGTGATGGTAATGGTGGTGGTGATGATGGTGGTAGTCATGAAGGTGATGGTGGTAATGGTGGTGGTGATGATGGTGGTAATGGAGAAAATGGTGATGGTAATGGTGGAGGTGATGAGGGTGATGGTGGTAATGGTGGTGGTGATGATGGTGGTAGTGGTAAAGATGGTAATGGTGATGGTGGTGGAGATGATGGTAATTGTGGTGGTGTGATTATGGTGGTAGTGGTGAAGGTGGTGATGGTAATGGTAGTGGTGATGATGCTGGTAGTGGTGAAGGTGGTGATGGTAATGGTGGTGGTGATGATGGTGGTAGTGGTGAAGGTGGTGATGGTAATGGTGGTGGTGATATTGGTGGTAGTGGTGAAGGTGGTGATGGTAATGGTGGTGGTGATGATGGTGGTAGTGGTGAAGGTGGTGATGGTAATGGTCATGGTAATCATGGTGGTGATGATGGCGGTAGTGGTGAAGGTGGTGATGGTAATGGTGGTGGTGATGATGGTGGTAGTGGTGAAGGCGGTGATAATGGTCGTGGTAATCATGGTGGTGATGATGGCGGTAGTGGTGAATGTGGTGGTGGTAATGGTGAAGGTGGTGATGGTAATGGTGGTGGTGATGATGGTGGTAGTGGTGAAGGTGGTGATGGTAATGGTGATGGTAATCATGGTTGTAATGGTAAAGTTGGTGTTGATAATGGCAGTAGTTCTGAAGGTGGTAATGGTGATGGTAATGGTAATGCATTTATATGTTTTTTTTTATATAGGTTTTATGTTTGAAATAAAAAATAAGCTAAAGCTCTGAGCATTAGCCCTGCCCCTTAACCTGTAAGTCAATCACAGCTTTACACAGAAATCTTTTTCTTGTTTTTACGTATTTGAGGTTAATTTTAGGTTTTGTGGTGTTAAAGTGAAGTTAGTGCACTGGGGTGGTGATGGCGTTGGTGGTGATAGTGGTAGTGGTGATGGTAATGGTGGTGTCAATCATGGTGGCAGTAGTGGTGAATGTGGTGGTGATGATGGCAATAGTGGTGAATGTGATGGTGGTGTGGTATGGTGGTGGTGATGGTAATGGTGTGGTGATATGGTGGTAGATGGTGGATGGTAATGGTGGTGGTGATGATGGTGGTAGTGATGAGTGGTAATGGTGGTGGTGATGATGGTGGTAGTGGTGAAGATGGTAATGGTGGTGGTGGAGGAGATGATGGTAATTGTGGTGGTGGTAATCATGCTTGTAATGGTAATGATGGTGGTAAAGTTGGTGTTGATAATGGCAGTAATGGTGAAGGTAGTAATGGTGATGGTAGTGGTGAAGGTGGTGATGGTAATGGTGGTGGTGATGATGGTGGTAGTCATGAAGGTGATTGTGGTAATGGTGGTGGTGATGATGGTGGTAGTGGAGAAAATGGTGATGGTAATGGTGGAGGTGATGAGGGTGATGGTGGTAATGGTGGTGGTGATGATGGTGGTAGTGGTAAAGATGGTAATGGTGATGGTGGTGGAGATGATGGTAATTGTGGTGGTGTGATTATGGTGGTATGGTGAAGGTGGTGATGGTAATGTGGTGGTGATATGGTGGTAGTGGTGAAGGTGGTGATGGTAATGGTGGTGGTGATGGTGGTAGTGGTGAAGGTGGTGATGGTAATGGTGGTGGTGATGATGGTGGTAGTGGTGAAGGTGGTGATGGTAATGGTGGTGGTGGTGATGGCGGTAGTGGTGAAGGTGGTGATGGTAATGGTGGTGGTGATGATGGTGGTAGTGGTGAAGGTGGTGATGGTAATGGTCATGGTAATCATGGTGGTGATGATGACGGTAGTGGTGAAGGTGGTGATGGTAATGGTGGTGGTGATGATGGTGGTAGTGGTGAAGGCGGTGATAATGGTCGTGGTAATCATGGTGGTGATGATGGCGGTAGTGGTGAATGTGGTGGTGGTAGTGGTGAAGGTGGCGATGGTAATGGTGGTGGTGATGATGGTGGTAGTGGTGAAGGTGGTGATGGTAATGGTGATGGTAATCATGGTTGTAATGGTAAAGTTGGTGTTGATAATGGCAGTAGTTCTGAAGGTGGTAATGGTGATGGTAATGATGGTGGAAATCATGGTGGTAATCGCGGTGGTGATGGTGGTAGTGGTGACAGTGGTGATGGTGGTGATAGTCATGGTGGTGGTGATGGTAATGGTGATGATAATCATGGTTGTAATGCTAATGATGGTGGAAATCATGGTGGTAAAAGTGGTGATGGTAGTGGTGAAGGTGGTGATGGTGGTGATAGTCATGGTGGTAGTGGTGAAGCTGGTGATGGTAATGGTGATGATAATCATGCTTGTAATGGTAATGATGGTGGTAAAGTTGGTGTTGATAATGGCAGTAGTGGTGAAGGTGGTAATGGCGATGGTAATGATGGTGGAAATCATGGTGGTATTCGTGGTGGTGATGGTGGTAGTGGTGAAGGTGGTGATAGTAATGGTGGTGATAATGGTGGTGGTGATGATGGTGGTAGTGGTGAAGATGGTAATGGTGGTGATAGTCATGGTGGTGATGGTAGTGGTGATGATAATCATGCTTGTAATGGTAATGATGATGGTAAAGTTGGTGTTGATAATGGCAGTAGTGGTGAAGGTAGTAATGGTGATGGTAATGATGGTGGAAATCATGGTGGTAATCGTGGTGGTGATGGTGGTAGTGGTGAAAGTGGTGATGGTAGTGGTGAAGGTGGTGATGGTAATTGTGGTGGTGATGATTATGGTGGTAGTGGTGAAGGTGGTGATGGTAATGGTCGTAGTAATCATGGTGGTGATGATGGCGGTAGTGGTGAAGGTGGTGATGGTAATGGTGGTGGTGATCATGGTGGTGATGATGGCAGTAGTGGTGAATGTGGTGGTGGTCATGGTGGTGGTCATGGTGGGGGTGGTGATGGTGGTGAAGGTGGTGAGAATAATGGTGGTGGTAATGGTGGTGGTGATGATGGTAATAGTGATGAAGGTGATGATGGTAATGGTGGTGGTGATGATGGTGGTAGTCATGAAGGTGATGGTGGTAATGGTGGTGGTGATGATGGTGGTAGTTGAGAAAATGGTGATGGTAATGGTGGAAGTGATGAGGGTAGTAGTGGTGATGGTGGTGATGGTAATGGTGGTGGTAATCATGGTGGTGATGATGGCGGTAGTGGTGAAGGTGGTGATGGTAATGGTGGTGGTGATCATGGTGGTGATGATGGCAGTAATGGTGAATGTGGTGGTGGTCATGGTGGTGGTGGTTTTGGTGATGATGGTAATGGTGGTGGTGATGATGATGGTAGTGATGAAGGTGATGATGGTAATGGTGGTGGTGATGATGGTAGTGATGAAGGTGATAGTGGTAATGGTGGTGGTGATGATGGTGGTAATGGTGAAGATGGTGATGGTAATGGTGGTGTCAATCATGGTGGTGATGATGGTGATAGTGATGAAGGTGATGATGGTAATGGTGGTGGTGATGATGGTGGTAGTCATGAAGGTGATGGTGGTAATGGTGGTGGTGATGATGGTGGTAGTGGAGAAAATGCTGATGGTAATGGTGGAGGTGATGATGGTAGTAGTGGTGATGGTGGTGATGGTAATGGTGGTGGTAATCATGGTGGTGATGATGGCAGTAGTGGTGAATGTGGTGGTTTTCATGGTGGTGGTGGTGATGATTGTGGTAGTGGTGAAGGTGGTGATAGTAATGGTGGTGGTAATGGTGGTGGTGATGATGGTAGTAGTGTTGAAAATGGTAATGGTGGTGGTAGTGATGGTGGTAGTGGTGAAGGTGGTGATGGTGATGGTAATCATGGTTGTAATGGTAAAGTTGGTGTTGATAATGGCAGTAGTTGTGAAGGTGGTAATGGTGTTGGTAATGATGGTGGAAATCATGGTGGTAATCGCGGTGGTGATGGTAGTGGTGAAGGTGGTGATGGTGGTGATAGTCATGGTGGTAGTGGTGAAGGTGGTGATGGTAATGGTGATGATAATCATGGTTGTAATGGTAATGATGGTGGTAAAGTTGGTGTTGATAATGGCAGTAGTGGTGAAGGGGGGTAATGGTGATGGTAATGATGGTGGAAATCACGGTGGTGATGGTGGTAGTGGTGACAGTGGTAATGGTAGTGGTGAAGGTGGTGATGGTAATTGTGGTGGTGGTGATTATGGTACTAGTGGTGAAGGTGGTGATGGTAATGGTGGTGGTGATGATGGTGGTAGTGGTGAAGGTGGTGATGGTAATGGTCGTGGTAATCATGGTGGTGATGATGGTGGTAGTGGTGAAGGTGGTAATGGTAATGGTGGTGGTAATAGTGGTGGTGATGATGGTGGTAGTGTTGAAAATGGTAATGGTGGTGGTAGTGGTGAAGGTGGTGATGGTAATGGTGATGGTAATCATGGTTGTAATGGTAAAGTTGGTGGTGATAATGGCAGTAGTTGTGAAGGTGGTAATTGTGCTGGTGATGATGGTGAAAGTGGTAATGGTGATGGTAATGGTGGTGGTGGTGAAAGTAATGGTGGTGTTAACGGAGGTGGTGATGATGGCAGCCGTGGTGAGGGTGGTAGTGGTGATGATGGTGATAATGGCAGCATTGGTGAAGGTTGTGGTGATGGTGGTAGTGGTCAGGTTATTGGTAATGGCGGTATTGGTGAAGGTGGTGGTGATGGTAGCAGGGGGATGTATGGAAATGTTACCAAACAAAATTATTTCAGACCTCAGCATGTTCAATTCCACAATCAAACAGAGAAACAGAAATTTCCAAAGACGTGGAGTGTGTTCCATTTCTACTCTCTCTCTTTCCCTTTCTCTCTCTCTCTCTCTCTTTCTCTGATTTCCATTCATTCTTTCTCTCACACTTCTCTATATTGCTCTCTTCAGTCTTTCTTTCTCTAATTTTCTTTCATTCTTTCTGTCTCTCTCTCTTTTTCTATCTCTCCCTCTCTGCTTCATCTGTCTGTCTCATCCTCTCATTATTCATTTCTCTCTCTCTCTCTTCCTCTCTCTCTCTCTCTTTGTCTCTCTCTCCCTTCATCTATCTGTCTCTATGTCTCATTCCCTCAATCTCTAATTTATTTTGTCGTTTCTTTGTGTTTCTCTCTCTTTTTTCTCACTCTGTCCGTTTCAGTCTGGATGGAAATGTTTGTAATTCTGTGTTTGATATTCCGAGGAGACGGTGAGATGATATCGTCCTCCTCCACGCCGCTCCTGCGTTCAGGGGCCGCACCGTGACCATCACCGTAATCCGATGTGACAAACTCACACACACACACGCGCACACACACACACACACTAACTAAAAAAAAGCTCTTAGGATGTTTGTGTGTCGCCACTTTCCTCGAGCGCCTTCGTGTCCTACGGTTACAGTTTCCGTAGCGATGAGGACATTACATGTGTCCAAAATGGCAAGAAAAAAAAAAAAAAGAAAAACTCCAGGGCTCATCATTTTGTCGTTTTTTGATGTCGCCTCAACTCTTGATGTCAGAAACGCTTAAGCTTCTGTGTTGAGGGAAAAAAATGCTTTAACAACTGTAATTAAATCATTAAATTCTTGTCTACGCTTCACAGAGCGTGGAGAAAATTAACTCACCCCCCAACACACACACACACACACACACACACACACACACACACACGAGGCTGTTCTCTACTTGAACATGAAATAATGATTTGGGCTGCTATAATTACAAAGCCCAACATCTGATAGAGTCAGCATCCGGCGGGGATTATCACACGCCAGAGCATTAGACCTCATTACCAGCTCCGGCTGCAGAATTATTACATCTTGTAATTGGACGCTGAGATTTATCTGCAGATCGCGAGGCCAGGAGATCGTAATTACAGGCTTCGCTGCGTCGCTACTTATCGTCGCCTCGCCGCTGGTGTGTGTGTTTGCGTGTGTGTATGTGTGTGTGGGGAGCGTTTCATTAACCTATCTGGCTTATCGTGGGAAAAGAGCCGTAACGCGCCTTCACGTTAGCGTTAGCATAAACAACGACGACCGCTCGTGGTTTCTGTAGAGATCGAGACGTGTCAAAAACACACGTCTTATTTAACCTTCATAATCCACCAGCGTGAGGAGACGAGTGTGTGTGTTTGTGTGTGTGTGTGTGTGTGTGTGTGTGTGTGTGTGTTTTAACCTGGATTAGCAGAGACTCTAAACCTGTTAAAGTGAGAAAGTGTTCGCTTACGTTAACAAGAAAAAAGAAAATCCATCACTCTATCACACTCTGTCTGACTCTGTCTATCTGTCTTATTCTCTGTCTGTCTGCTTGTCTGCCTGTCTGTCTATCTTCTTGTCTGTCTGTCTATCTGCTTGTCTATCTGCGTGTCTGTCTGACTGCTTGTCTGTCTGTCACAGTCACCCTTTTCTTTTGCTATGTCTCTCTGTCTTCTTCTTTGTATCTTCTCCCTATCACTCTACTTTTACTTCTTGACCCCCCCCCCCTCTCTCTCTCTCTCTCTCTCTGACTCTAAGAAAAAAATGCTCCTCCTCAGTTGAGCAGACATAAATAACCTTCGTTACACAACGACTTTGTGGACCGATCCTGAATTTGGCATAAAGAAAGACAAAAGAGAGAGACAGGGAGAAGGGGTGAGAGAGTGAGACAGGGTGATGGGAGTGACGGGTTGTGAGAGAGTGAGACAGGGAGATGGGAGTGAGGGGGGTGAGAGAGTGAGGTAGGGAGAGGTTGTGAGAAAGGGAGAGGGGGGAGAGTGAGACAGGGAGAGGTTGTGAGACAGGTAGGGGGTGAGAGTGAGACGGGGGGGGGAGACAGGGAGAAGGGGTGAGAGTGAGACAGGGAGAGGGGGTGAGACAGGGAGAAAGGGGGGGAGAAAGGGACAGGGGGGGGTGAGACAGGGAGAGGGGGTGTGACAGGGAGGTGGGGTGTGACAGGGGTATTTGTTAGGGTTGAAATAAAACAGTGTAATTGCAGAGCTCGCAGCACTCCTCCTCATTCTAACAAGAGATTTCATGCTGCTGCTTCACGTCGTCTCTCTCCACATGAACACGGCTAATGCTAGCGTTCTGCTTCCTCCAAACAATCTCCTTATTCAACTTCATTCCTCTCAAACCACTTATTTATTTCTTTATTTACTTTTCCGCACGGCCCGACGCAGAGCCGGAGGTCACGACCTGCCGGGTCCCTGGCTGTCGGTTCGAGGGCGTCGGGGTCTAAGCGAAGGTGACACGTCAGGTCTGAACATGCTAACGCGCTTCATAGATGTTGACAGTTTAATAAGTGGAGTTGAGCTCTGGCTCCGGCTCCTGGCGTGATACCGTACCAGACGCTCGAGCTTCAGATGTAACCACAGCTGGACTGCAGAAATCAATCTGGATCATCTCACCATCCTCTCTATTCCAGATTTATTCTGGATGCATAAAGAAAATCATCCAATATTGAAAAACAGACAGAGGAAAATCTGCTCGATTTCAGCATGAAGATGTCATGCAAGGGTTTTAAATAAATATTAATAAACAATTAATATTATTTATGAAGTATTTCAGCAACCAAAACATATATTTTAGTGCAGCAGATTGTTGCTACATCACTTATATAACACAAACAATAAACTCCGCCCAGATCCGTCGAGTCTAATCATCTGAGAGGCACAAGGCACTAAGATTATCAAAGTTGTTGCTATTTTGTACGAACCACAACAGAAAAAAACATCGTTTTTATTTGTTATATTTTTTTGAGGCTCATTTTTTATGTGCAGTTTATAACATACTGAATCAAGATGATAAATAAAGTATAAAAAAATGTTTTTTTATTACATTTTTGCCTTAAATATCTTCCATACGTCTCCACGGAGTCTCAGTTTACAAAGTGTTTTAATTCCTAATTTTTTCTCAATTAATAAATGATGAATGTTTCTTTCTGTTTTAGTCTTGAACTTCAAATTAAATCTCGTCTCAGAGACAACAATCCACAATTCCAAGGTTTTATTTTTATTCATTTATTTTTCTTTTTTTTTTTTTTAAATATTTTAACCGCTAATAAAAATGTGGATGAAGCTTGAGAGGGCTGCATTGCTCTGTAATTATGACAGAAAACGTTTTTTTTCCCCTCTTGAACCCGTCCACTCAGTGTCCCCTCATTGCCTGAGACAACATTTGGCCAACAATGTCAAACGGGTCGAGAGGGGGGACGAAGAAAAAGAGCCCTCCAAACCCCCATGGGGGATGGAGAGGGAACAAAAGCCGCCCTTCTGCTAATTGACTGCAAAATTAGCCGAACTCTCTCTCGGGAGACGAATAAGACGGCACCAGATGGAGCCGGATGGAGAGGACGAGGGGACGAGTGGACGCAAGAAGATGCCCGATATTACGGGTCACAACTTCCACCTGTTTAACAGGACGAGACCCGGGTGGTAGGATTTAAAGGTCAGAAACCTCCAGAGACTTTTCAAAGAAATTCACTTTTTAACAAAAATATATTGATGGAGATCTCAGAGGTTTTTTTCGTTGTTTTTTTAATAATTATTATAACTTTTTTTTCAGCTCACAGAACATATGATACATTTTAATAATTTATGACATCATTAAAAAAATGTACCTCTTTCATTTGTTAACTCTTAAATGAAACACATATT